>NW_024121120.1:380833-674289 GCF_016745375.1 Pimephales promelas | reverse complement strand
AGCAAAGAAGTCTAAAAGGTAAAGATAGAAGGCTGTTCCTATGTTACGTCTTCTTACCTGAGTGTTCCTTGGCGAACATTTCATGAGCGGAGTGGAATAAAGAAAGCGTTTAGCAGGATTGATATTCAAAACGGTAAGCACGCGCTGCTTTGTTTATGGTATGTATATCTGCAGCCGACAGCGTCGGTTTTGCTTTATGACAAATATAGACTAATTTATCTGCAGAAATAGACAGTTGGCTCATTACACGCAGGCGCAGAACACACATTAGCTGATAGTCGCCTGTAGTTCTCAAGTGCAGGAGAGGAGAGGAGACAACACAGTCGGCTTTCATCAGCGCTAGTTCGTCGGCGTCGGCTTGGTGTGTTCCAGGCTTTAAAGGGTTAGTTCACCCAAAAATGAAAATTAAGTCATTAATTACTCACCCCCATGCTGTACCAACCCCGTAAGACCTTCGTTCATCTTCGGAACACAAATAAAGATATTTTTGATTGAATCTGAGAGCTAGATCAGTCCTACATAGACTGCCTAAGGGACTGGCTCTTGACGGCCCATAAAGTCATTAATGAAAAGGTTTAAATATTGCATGTGCCTACAGCGGCTCAATTATAAGTTTATCAAGCGACGAGACTACTTTTTGTGCGAAAAAAACATAAATAACGACTTTATTCCACTATTCCATTACTTTCTTCTGGGCGCATGCGCGAGAACTGAGACGAGGACGTTCTCATTCGTCTACTTCTTGTTACCGGCTGATCACCGCTTAGGAGTTTTACCGCCCCCTACCATACAAGATGATGTGCTGATATAGCTGGAAGCGCAAAACTTTCTGTTTACAAGCAGAGGAAGATGCGCGCTGTACATACGCTTTTCAATTTGCATATTTTCCGCACTATAAGGTGCACTTAAAAGCCTTTAATCTTCTCAAAAAAACTAAAAAACACGTTGAATCTTCTCCTAACCGTACGTTCACACCCCCGCCGGCGAGAGCGGCAAAATTCGCTCTTGGGGGACGGTATTTAAAGGGGCCACAAAGCAAACAAGCATGTCAGTCGTTATTTTTGCAGAAAATTGATCGATGGAAATAACTTTAAAATTATAGTGACATGTTTGCAAACGAAATAAACAAATTAAAAGCCATACGTGTGTGGCGTGGCTTGTGTGTTCATGGTTAAGTGCTATTATAATTTGCATTCTCGCTAAAAAAAGTATTCTAACACGAAAATCTTGCCTATAAATAGTGTTGCGCGCCCTCTTATCAAATTCAAATTATCAACCTCCTCTATTTTGCTTGGGAACTAATGTGGCCGGAACGAAAGTTTACAGGATTGCGTTCTCTGGGATTCTCTCAAACGGAGCACTTCTACATTCCGATTGGTTGCCGCCGGTTGCCGCCGAACCGCGTCATCGCTACCATAAAAGTTGAACTGATTTCAACTCTGCTCGCCGCTCTCGCCGTCCAAAAAGCGCCGCGCCGCTCTCGCCGGAGCTTGCCGCCGGCTCTCAATGAAAATGAATGACTTCCGGCCACTTTGACGCTCTCGCCGGTGGCGGTGTGAACGTACAGTTATAATCCGGAGCGCCTTATATATGGATCATCATTTTATACGGTAGGTGGCGGTAAAACTCCTAAGCTGTGAGCAGCCGGTAACAAGAAGTAGTCGAAGGAGAACGTCCTCGTCTCAGTTCTCGCGCATGCGCCCATAAGAAAAAGTAAAGGAATAGTGGAATAAAGTCGTTATTTATGTTTTTTTCGCACAAAAAGTAGTTTTGTCGCTTGATAAACTTATAATTGAGCCGCTGTAGGCACATGGAATATTTAAACATTTTCTTTAATGACTTTATGGGCCGTCAAGAGTCAGTGCCTTAGGCAGTCTATGTAGGACTGATCTAGCTCTCAGATTCAATCAAAAATATCTTTATTTGTGTTCCGAAGATGAACGAAGGACTTACGGGGTTGGAACAGCATGGGGGTGAGTAATTAATAACTTAATTTTCATTTTTGGGTGAACTAACCCTTTAAACGTTTCAGATCACTCTGCCACCACTGCTAGTCAGCAAGTAGCCTACACTCACAAGCAGAACACTTATCTCAAACAATATATGTATTTGACTGTTCTTCCCTCTGTAAACATAATGTTGACCTCTTTGCAGCAGATGACTTACAGCAGATGACGTACGAGCGGGCACTGCGAGAGCGAGCAGAAAGGAAGAGCAGTTCTTTTTTTTGGCCACAGGTGTCAGTCGCGAGTTTAAATTTCAGGAAAACGCATGTACTGCAGCCTCTTTAATATTATCGATATACTATTATAGTTTTTGTTAACACTTTGAATGAGGTTTTAATTTTTAAATGCTTATTTAGTTGGGGTTTTTTTTTTTTAGTAATTAAAGTACTTCAACTTTAAAAAAGAGAAATTTTGCCTTGGCAAATAGCTCAAATAAAATATTGATTTTAAAATGTTATATTTAATTTCAGTTTTCAATTTAGTTAGACCGCTAAATCTTAATTCTAAAGTCTCACATTTCACATGGTCAAGCTCAACTCCAGTGCATAGGACAAAGTGATCAAAAAATTTACTTTTATGAATTTATGTGAAATGTACACTTGTCAAACCAACATGTGGTTATAAAGTTGTAAAACAATTATTATTACACTAATTTAACATATTAAAACCTGCTCATATAATTGTTTATATGACTGATGGTTCATTGACCATTTGTTGAAGTGACTTTTGTACCCTCCTTATGAAAAGTGTCAAGTAAGATAAAAAAAAACCCGAAATAAGCAAATTAATCCTCAACAATGATAAATTCATCCTCAATAACAGCTGTGCCCAGACAGGAAGTGCACACAGCATCAGATGAATCAGCACTGGATGTCTCTGTTCCAATGTGTGTGTCTCTCTCAACAGCTTGACTTCCTGTATGTGCCAGTGCACTGATAAGACTGTTGACTGACAGAAGAGTTTTATCACACACAGCAGCACAGGGACCTAGCTTCGCTTAGTTGTTGATATTCAACAAATGATCCATGTTGCTCAGACATATTTTGTCAGGTGACAAAAACATGATACTTAGTAACTTATTGATATTTCCAAACCAGCAAAACATCACCAAGATTTAAAGTGTAAATTTGTAACATACACAGCGGGTTGAAAATAAACAACGTTTACTCATTCACCATGTTACCTGGGCTGAGGAATTTATTTGTCAGAAAAAGTCTGCCAGACGAAGCAAAACACACCAGTGTGACTACAAAGACTGATTTTCCATTGCAGAATTCTCTCCATATTTACGACTCTTTGCAGCCTTTAGTCACTGCCTGCCATGCTCTGGATCCTTCACTGGAAACCGCAAGTAACCAAAGTCCTTTTAGGCAGGTCATGCCACTCGGCCGCTAGACTAACAAGACTAGGCTCCTATCTAAATGAATGGGCAGAGACTCAGAACTGCACTTTCACTGGTCACCGGGACATAAAAACTGCTTGTATAGAAACAGTAACAAAATAATTATGATAAAAATCGCTGAAAAATTTTGATGACTTTGCCCCAAAATAAGGTTTAAAACACCTTTTTCCTCACAGGATATACTTTTACTGCGCATGTGCAAGGGTTCTCTCGCTCTCTGTCCTGCGCGCTTGAACTAATTTGCGGTCATCAGGGAGCCGCTATCAATCTGTGGGAGACTCCCGGAACTTCCGGAGACTTGGGATGTCTGATATTTACACAACACTGACACATATCAAATCTGCTGCCTTTTCAAACATTAACATATTTTCCGCTGTCACAAACCTCAACTGTGCATGCCCATGCGTCGGTGGAACCAGACAATAGGCTTAAATGTTTCCCGGCTTGACTGTTAAAAGCAGACAATTGGCTTTCCAGCAGGAGGGGCGGGGCATGTGCATACAACCGCCATCTTTGGTGTTACGGGTTTTCCCTATATGGTTGTATTAAGGATTGAGGAAGTGGCATGTCTCTATATAAATAGTCTCTGAAGTAACTCACTCCCGAAAAATGTTTACCATTTGAATTCCTGCATCCGGCAACAGCAAACGTTTAGTCATAATGGTGTCGACTTGTAAGTAGTATTTCCTACTAAAGCAAGGCAATAGTTGACTCTTGTAAGCCTATCCATAGCAAACTGGTGGAAGTGGCTTTGGACAGCAACATGCCCAGTTTTCCTACCCATTTAAGTCTTCATAATCTTGAAGTATTTCTGCTGAGTTAAAAGTTAAAAATGTAACTTTTTACAAAAATCAAGGGTAGCGCCAGTTCTGGCAGGTCATGTTAATCAAGCTTGCATCATCTGACTCTCAGCTGACCCACGTCTACCAATATGAATATGGCGTACATCACTGTATAGAAAAGCTCTTCATTATTATCAGCAGCTATCACATTTCTCAGGAGCGAATTACCCTCCTCCCTCCCCAGTTCCTCCTCTCATGCAGACAGGATTTGGCATTCTGATTCCCCCTGAATATGACTAAATCTCGAAGGATGTTGTACATTAAAATACTGAAATGATATCTGCATTCATTCATGCTTCTGTTCTGTTTACCCTAAGGGGGGTTATCGCTGCTCTCCCTGCTCTTATCCATGGCAGACTTTTACTGCATGCGCAGGGAGTTCTTGCCTTGAACAGAACCATACTGCCAATCCAAACTGTATGCTAATTGTCAATCATATTTGATGATAGTGTTCCAGACAGAACCTGCAATATTCAAAGGAGATAAGACGACAAGAGACTGCCAACAACGAAAACTTTGATAGCAGTCGTAGAAGACATGCTCCAATTCTGTCTGGAATCAGGAAAAAGTTATTGTGCCAGTCTCAGTGGATAAGGTTAAGCAGAAAGAAATGGCTGGTGCCTTTCGGGAGCTTCTGTATTAGCATGAGGCATTTCCTCTATATGCATGACAGAGAGAAAACTAAGTGCTTTCTCGACTTTGAAGTCTGTTTACAAGCCTAGACTTTATGCCCTGCTAACAGAACTGGAGTTATCAGGCAACATGTGTCGAAGCCTGAGAGAGAACTGGGGCACAAAAAGAAAAGTCACAAACCTGAAAAAAGGATGTTGTATATTTGACCTTCTCCAAAACACTGTTTTATTTAAATAACTGCTCAATATAACAGGGGAATCTGAGTGTAAGCTTAAATGTGCACAGAAGGGGCGTGAATTATACACAGCGAGGTTCTGAGGGGCGTTAAAACACATACACACTAATGTTTAAAAGTTTAGGGTTTGTAAGATATTTTAATGTTTTGAAAGGTGGCTCTCATGCTCAACGCTGCATTTATATGATCAGAAATACAGTAAAACAGTATTGTGAAATATTACAATTTAAAATAACTATTTTCTAATATTAAAATATTTTAAAATGTAATTTATTCTTGTGCAATTTTCAGCATCATTACTCCATTCAGTCACATGATTCTTCAGAATATGCTGATTTGCTGCTCAAGAAACATTTATTATTGTTATAAATATTCAAAAGAACAGAATTCATTTGATATAGAAAAGTTTAGCAATGTCTTTACAGTCAATTTATGGCATAATCATTTCTTTAAAAAATAATAATCATCTCACCTGACTCAGAACATTTGAACGGCAGTGTAACGGACTTTGTTAGCCTTAAATAAAAGCAAAAAGTAATAAACATTTTATAAGTAATGACATATTTTCTTATGTTATGATAAGAGAAAAACCAGGAATTAATAACAGTAGATAAGAAAATACTAGGGCTGTCAAAAGATTAAATCGCATCCAAAATAAAAGTTTGTTTACATAATACATGTGGGTGCACTGTGTGTGCGTGTATATATATATATATATATATATATATATATATATATATATATATATATATATATATATATATATATGAAAAGTTCAGATGCAAAAGCCTCTAAATGCCATTTGAAATTTTCTTCTTTAATGATAATTTTTATCAAACTTGTATATTTAAGTTCAGTAATTTCACTTAAATAACAATAAATAGGTAATTATCATTGCCATTTAAGTGAAATTACTGAACTTAAATATACAAGCTTGATAAAAAAAAATTTCAAATGGCACTTAGAGGCTTTTGCATCTGAACTCTTCATATATATATATATATATATATATACACACACACACATACATATACACACACACACACACATGCTTGTATACATTTAAGAAATATTTTTATGTATATACTGTATATAGATTTATATATAATTTATATTATATATAAATATAAATATTTTATATGTAAATAAATAATAATTTTTTCTTAAAGAGCCCCTATCATGGATTTTTGAAATTGACTGTTCATGTAGTGTGGAATATAGCTCTAAGGGAATGAAAACATCCTGCAAAGATTTATATCTGAAAGTGCACTGTATATAAAGTTATTGTCTTTCAAAAGTGAGAGTAGACTCTGAGTCTATGAAATGAATTGTTTTTGAAACGAGTCATAAGCTGTTTCGTCGGGATATAGATACAAAACATTAGCTCAATGGCCGCTCCCAACAACAGCGTGCGCAGACAGGAGTGTAAACTTGAAGTCTAGTCTAGAACACATTCAAAAACTTCAGCTGAATAGCGTCATGTCGAGAAGACGCTGTGTTCTACATTGCAAAGACAGTTCAGCCAACATGACATCATGACTTTTGCGTAAACATATACGCCACTTTCGAGTCAGGTGGCGCGTTATCTCTACACATTTTGAACTATCTGCGTGTATCCGCGTGTATGCCTACGCCATTAACGTCCGCGTCATTCCGCGTGTCTGTACACGCAGTCAAATCTCCAGTCATAAATGCCATTAACCCCAGTGACGGTTAAGTTTAGGGATGGGGTTGAGGTAAGTCATATCTTTTTTTTACCTAGGATGGTAAGGGAACAGACATAAATGCCATTAACCCCAGTGACGGTTAGGTTTAGGGACGGGTTTGAGGTAAGTCATATATTTATATAACGTTAAGTCAACGGCATTCATAAACACGCTGAAAGGCGATTATGCATCTTGATAGCACGCCAAAAATGGAAATACGAATTGGCGTGTCATTCACACGCTACTTCATGAGATCAGTCTGGTTCAGCCACTTGTTGTCATTGCCCAGGGACGAGCATGTGAAGAATCAGTGGTTAGAGTTCATATTTGCAACGATACCACAACAGTATAGCCCGAACCTTGTGTTCTCATCATTTTAATGACGAATCATTCAAAAACATAAATGAATTCAAATATAGATTCGCAAGCCAGTTGTTCCCGAAGGAGGGCTCAGTATCCAGTGTATATGGATCAGGTTCGTCCTCCTCTGAATCACAATCTGTAAGTATTATTAATAATGTTTGCTGTTATGTTTTCTGTAGCATGCACAATATAGTTATATTGTGTTGTGTGTGTTGTGTACACTCCGCGCAACTTCTAAGCGGGGTAAAGTTAGTTTTGTTTTTGATATTCACCAGACATTCATTGAAAAAATGGCAATTACCTCCTATACTTAGCCAAATATGACTTCGCTCTATATAATAAGCACTGTCCCTCAAAAGCCAAGGTAGCAAACAAACTATGTCGACTCAAAATTGGGGAGGTAGAAATTGAAAGGGTGTATGTAATAAAGTTTTTGGGAATTAATATTGATGATAAGTTAAATTGGAAGGTGCATATAAATATATTAAATACTCAAATTTCAAAACTTATTGCCATACTGTGTAAAATAAAAACCTCTGTGAATCAAAAAGCCTTATATTATATATATATATATATATATATATATATATGAAGAGTTCAGATGCAAAAGCCTCTAAATGCCATTTGAAATTTTCTTCTTTAATGATGATTTTTATCAAACTTGTATATTTAAGTTCAGTAATTTCACTTAAATAACAATTAATAGGTAATTATCATTGCCATTTAAGTGAAATCACTGAACTTAAATATACAAGCTTGATAAAAATGATCATTCTAGAAGAAAATTTCAAATGGCACTTAGAGGCTTTTGCATCTGAACTCTTCATATATATATATATATATATATATATAAATATATATATATATAGTATAATTCCTTCATCTTTCCATACCTTAGAAACAAATAACAACTGACTAGGTCATTTGACCAATCGCCGCAGATTCGCGTCACTCAAAGGAGGTGTTTGGTAAATGAATCATCGAACGAATTGTTTGGGAGTCGTTGAGCAAATCGGGTAAAAATAAATGCATATTATAAGACAAATAAAGTGTTTATCCTTGCATGCACGTTAAACTGTTTTTGGGAACTCCCAAAACAAAAACAGGAACATTTAAAATTCTATGATAGGGGCTCTTTAAATATACATGCATGTGTGTGTATATAAAATAATTATACACAGTGCACCCACATATATTATGTAAACACAAACTGTTATTTTGGATGCGATTAATCGTTTGACAGCCCTAGAAAATACTAATATGACGATCAGGGAAATTAACAGCAATGAAAAGTACAGGAAATAAAGTTTGGGCAGAAAGAATGAATCAGCTTCTTGTTTCAATGCAAGTTATCCTTAATTGATAGCCTGGACGCCAGCCCGAACCCCACCCACAACATTTTTTGGTCAGGAAGTTCGGTCTGGACTCGATCCATTGAGGAGCATATGATCAGTCAAAAAATATTCGGGCCAATCATATTGCCAGGGCGGGCTTTATTCGATGATTGACAGGTGATCTACAGGAACGTAATAATCACATTATCAAAGAGCGCTTAACTGGTTTCCCTTAAAGATTGCAGCTGGAGAATTGAGATGTATAGATTCCGCTGCCACGTCTGTTGTAAAATGAACCGACAGCGCATCATTTTTAATAGACGAACAGACAACTGCAATCAAGGCATTTGACAATCGGAAAGATTTTTTTGCCGTCCTTCCTACATGATTCGGGAAAAGTGTAACTTATCAGTTGACTCCGATGGTCGTGAAGAAGATGGTACGTAATGAAAAGCTTGTGGTCGTTGTGGTTTTTGCTTTGGTCGCACTCATGGAGGACCAAGTAAAAGAACTAGCAACACTCGTTATTTTACTTCTAAAATAAGTAAGTTCTGTTGACAACTGTGAAATGCAAAGTAGTTGCCTTACTGCATTGCTCTGATTGGTTGTAGGTCTACCGACTATCCAATTGAGAGCAGAGTTTATTTTTTCCTCGTTCGGTTAAGACACGCCTCATAATCAAAGCCCAATGAAGCAGTTTCAGACTCACATTCTGTCAAGAATATGAGTATGACGAAGTCAGGCTACTTGTGCTGATTACCACAAAAAAAGAAGACATTTTTTATTAAAGATTCAAATTTCTACTTTTAGGTCCTCCTCCAAAAATTGGCCCAATTCAACCTTAATATTTTTTTAAGAAAGGGAAGGACATGTGATGAGTGAAAACTCAATGAAGTTTGCCTATGCCACAAATGCTGTCAATTGAGCTCAACTGCATTGAATCTTGAAAATTCAAATGAGATCTTCCAGAAATGACACCATGTTGATGTCAGTCAGCCACAAGATTGGCAATCTAATCCTTTAAAATCACCATCAGAATGGTATATCAGTTTACAAGAAACACAGGTCCAGTTTCATATGAGTCCGCTTACTTCGAGACACCTGACTGTGTTTCCGGGTTCCTATGACCTGATGGGGAACAGCAGCCCACGCTGGAACAGGACAAGATATCACTTACTTAGCATAAACTCTATCAGATCACAACAGGAAACATCTCAGTCAGACTCAAAAGAACCCGACTGCATAAGCCAAGTTCTCTCGTAGCCCAGTTCATTAGAAAACAGCTTTCATTCTGACTCAACAGTGAGATGAACTCATTATAGAGAAAAACAATTATTCGGCAGAAGCCCAGACGTGTGCTGGCTGCCTTTGTGCGGGAGATTGAATTAGGTCTTGTAATGAAAATGACCAGACAAGGTGTAATCAAAAGCTTTATGCATTTACAAGCAAACAATGAAAGTCATTCAGCGAGCAGGAGAAACCAAGCTCTTTAAAGCAAGCTCTTCAAATCCAAGGTCAGAATGCTGTGACGGATTTGTGTGCCACTTTTTAAATTTCCGTTCTGACCTTTGCTGTTTTGCCGTGACTGATGCTAAACTAATTTATTCATGAAGTCTGTGCATAATGTACACCGTGTGGCTCTGGATTACAGTGAAATGGAACAATCACCAGATCTTTTTTTGGTTTCACCAGACCTTTAACAAACATAAAGCCAGTGGAATTTCCACCAAACAATCCTAATAGGCTCAAACAAGAATTACATATTTTCCCATGTAATTCTTTAATTCTTGTATTCTTTTGGGGGTGGGGGGGGGGGGTCATCCCTCAGCACAGAAGTATGTGAAATACCATTCAAACACTAAATAAGAAGTAGAGAAAAGTTACAAGCACTTGAGAAATGCCTTAGTTTGTCAGAAGCACATCAGATATCCTCTGGGAAGTGTGTGTTGTGTGTGGTATTAATATTATAATGTTTCAGAATTGTGTTATAAATGTTTCAGTTTAACGCATTTCATGCGACTCAACAGAAATCAAGAATGCATACGTCATCAGGATACATGTAAAGTCACGTTCACTCACTCTGATTTATTACGGGATTTATTGTCCTGGAGCTCCAGGAGGTTGACGGTCGCCTGACCGAGTGTTTTATCGGGACCCATCAGAGCCCGGTGCATCACACACACCTGTAGGGTGCAGCGCTCCGCGTTACTAGGGTGAAAGAGCGGCAGGTCGAACGCGGCCTCCTCCTTCCACACCGGCGCGACACTCTTCTCGGCCACCGAGGTGGAGAACTTATCCTTTGCCACCTGCATGATGGCGTACGCGTCGTTGGTGCCATTCTTCCCCTTGATCCGCAACCCCCGCGCCTGGAGCACCGTTACCTGGACGCTGGTGGGATACCACTGCTGGCTTTGCTCTGCCAGAGACATTTCTGAGAAAACTCAACCCGTTTCAGTTGGAACTGAAAAAGCAACAAGGACGCGCGAGCCGTCCTGCCAGAAAAGAAGTTGTGTCAAAGCCTTTTGACTCAAACTAGGTCCGTTAATGTATTGCTGGAAAAGTTTCACTAATCCTGTGAAGCAACAAGTGAGCGTCATTCTGAGGCCACGCCCACACGCCTGTTCACAAGTAACTGCGTGTGGGCGTGGCCTGTTGTGACGCAACGAATTGTTTCATTGTGCAGAGCTGGGAAACAATCTACCCCGCACTCATTTTATTATTATTTTTATTTTGATGGTGTAAATTTCAGATTCATAAATGTGCATTTAAAAATGAAGTGAAGCATTCAATTGAGTCTATATTGCCCTCGAAGAAACAAAAAGTCATTTTTACAAACATGCATTGTATTTGTATTGTATCTTTTGAAATTTCTTCTTCATCAAAAAAAAAAAAAAAAAAAAAAAAAGCTGGAAACTCTGGAAAAGGCTTAATTGTTGTGCTTCTCTACTATATATGCATATACTACATAAACTATCATTTTGATTTCTAAGGAAGGTTTATGGACTCAAGATTTTATTTACATGACAATACCTAAATTAAACAATGACTAATGCTTCTTGCAACTTGTTTTTAGCAACCACTTGTTTCATTGCACACACAAGTACCCAGTTACTTGTGTATTTTTAACTAAAAATTATGCTTCTTTCAATTATGACACTTTAATAGAGATGTGTAAATAAATAGTCTAAATCTTGACATTTGAGAACTGCACAGTGTCACAAAGCAATACTTATACTAAATCGCCATGCTGGCAGAGACCAGTTCTCATTGTTCATGAAAAAAGGAACACAAATGAAGAGGATCTGTTCTGTTCTCATTGCAAAATTGATTTAAAACTTAAAAGAAAGACTTTTCTGCAAAGAACACACTCTGCACTCAGATATAGAGAAAAAGATGAGCCATTTAAGATAAAACAAACACTTCCACCCTGATTACTTCAAATGAAGTTTTAATAATGACCGAATATAGAGATAGATCAACCAAAACAAAGAATAGTTGGTGGGAGTTGTTTCATTGCGTACCGTACAGCTGCTTTACAGCTAAAATTGAAGTTGTGACGAATTTAACAACCTGTATTTTCTAGTATATTACTGTGAAACTGCTTTTGAAGCAATCTGCACTGCATAGAGAATTATATAATATGTGACTTTACTTGTTGCATAATTTATAATTAAAATTAATCTGTTGTTGTTGTTCTTCAAAACACTAGGTATTAACACACAGTCACCATCATACATTACTGATGAACCGTCATTGTCATTCAGTGTTAACACACATGACGAGGACAAACACCAGTTCCTTCATGAGGATAAGTGATTGTATTGTTCCTGAAACCCGTCGTTCAAGGCCTTCATAGTTCTGCATGGGGAGTGGAAGTCAACAGGGCACGGCCGTCTAACTCTTCATCATTGTATTCTTTTACATAATAAAATGAGGTCAGATTGCAGGATATGGTTTGCTACAGCAGCAAAAATACTGTCCTATTATATAAAAAGCATTTATGAAATGCCACAGTTTTTTTCTATGTTATGGCCGTGGGATGCATTCCAATTATGTCTTCTCTTCCACAAAGATGTCAGAGACTAACTGAAAGCATAATTTGATCATTCAGTCACAGACTGCATGTATTGAATTACTAATGCAATAGTGAACCATGAGAAAATACTGCCCTCTAGAGAGGACTAAGAACCAATGCAATAAAGGAATAATTCAACCAAAAATCTGAATTGTCATTATTTACACATGAATTTTTTTTAAACCATATAACTTTCTTTATAATGTGGAACCCAAAAGAAAACACATATGAAAAATACAAAGCTACTGTATGGTTTAAAGTCCCTTGTAATCAATAATTTCATCCCTTAAGACTCATCTTTGATCACCAAAATTAAATAGGCTATTTAAACGTTTCTTTAAAAGATGTAAATATGAATGTAAAGTTACTCTACACATTGCATAATGAATATGCAAATGACCTCACCTCCACTCACTCACAGCAGCTCAGAGATCCAATCGTTGCCGATCACATGTTGATCTGATTGGTTACAAGGTAGTTTGTGATTGTGACGTCAGAATCACTAGCGATTTTAAACCGTGTTTTTGAGACTGTTTGGTTCATTGAAAATACTCAGCAACGGTGTTGACTTTTGAATTATTTGCAAGTTTTTTCTTAAATCATATTAAGCATTAGGTAACTTTTGAAATTTTGCTCTTCTGCTGTCATAAAATCTGTCATGGTTACGCCAGGGAATACACACCTGCATTTGTT
The DNA here is from genome assembly GCF_016745375.1 of Pimephales promelas. Next base: position 661,000 of record NW_024121120.1, on the reverse strand, counting down.
GACAAGAGATATACCCCCGAACTCTGCAGAAGGCATTCTCACGTCTTGGGCAGACTCCAGTGTTGCGTGTGAAATATCTTCATCCCAGGTACATTATTATTATTGTTATTTTTTTTCAAACGCCAAAAGATCACATAGCTCACGTTTACAAGTCAGCGTCTTTGTAGTAGCCTATTGGCTACTGTTTTACATAATGGATATGCTATAGTTCAATTCAATGTCTGTGTGGTAGTTAATAGCCATATTGTCAATATTATAATATCAAGCTAACATAGATGAATATGCAAATTTGAAAAATCGATTTGCATTATCCACAAGTTTCCGAGGGGCGCTCCTGTAAAAAATAAAGTGGGTGAAACTTACGGTGACGCGGCGGAAGTAGCATTCCAATGGTATTTTGTGTGTTAGTTAGCGAAGAGGCTAGCTGTTTTTCAGAGAATTATTTTACTATTTAAAGAAGCAAATCTTTATGAGAGATATAGTTACGGAGCTCAGGGACAACATGTGCCGTTCGCGGTTGTATGTATAGCCGGACTAAACTAATTTAGTGGCTTAAACGTGATTGTTTTGAACATAAGCTGAAAACGAAATCAGAGTGATCCTGCCAGAGCCCGTCTCTGATCCTGCCAACGACTGTAGTTTCCATCACCTCCCAAAAGACGACGAATCTTCCTGTGTACATTTGTTTAAATTCTTAATGTTCTATAAACTCTATCAGCATGTGATTGGCTGTTCGCTACTGATGTTACAGCTAAACTCAGAATCAAAGCCTGTGTTGACAGAATACCAAATGTGCCAGTTAATGTATTCAAGCAGCACATTCATTTATAATTTTGAATAAACTCCAAAGCACAATGACTAAGTGTATATTTTTTATTTTAATTGTTTGTCAGCTCGCACAACTGTCTGTCACCATGCCTTGATGAGTATTGATTATTAATAATGTTATTATAATACTCCCAATCAACTACTGCGGAGGGTAAAGGGACTGTTATTTCACCCTTTTGAATTTCGTTGAGGTTGTGTTCCCACATCGTTAGCTAGTTTGGATCGCTATAACTTGAATGACTGTCAACTGTTGAATGAACGAGTGTCAAGCATGTCAAATCGCGCTTTGTTTACTTCCAACCGGAAGTCACGCCCACTTTTGACGCAAGGCCTCATGGGGCGTAGGAAACTTGTGGATAGCCTGAGGCAAGACGCTTTCACCTGAAAGATAAATAAACAATCAGATTGCAGACATTGGATAGTTATCCTTTTATTGTGTCCATCTAATCATGTATTATTTACTTGCAAGAATGTAGCCCCTACCAAACTTGTACACACCGTTAAGACATAGGCTGATTTATTTAGTTTTTGATGGCAAGCATCGATCGGGCACCCCTCCTCCTCCTTTAGCTCACACCAGCGAGCGAACGCAGGACCAATATTGATACTCGTCCTGCCTTTTATTTGCTCACACTCCCTTTTTCTCTTTCTACTGCCCTCCGACAAAATCTTTGGTTTCTTGGTTTTGCATGCTGCTTCACCCATGATACAGAGGTATCATGATACAGCCATGATACAAAAAAACATGATACAAAAAAATACATGATACAAAAAAAAACCACACACACAAAAAAAACGCTCGTTGGGCTCACACGTTAGAATTTGAGGAAGTGGGGGAAGTGATGTATGCCGTAAAGCAGTAGCTTTTCTTGTGCATGGGTTCCTTCCTGAAACCCAAAGTTACATAGTGCCAGTAAAAGCGATACAGACACCGTCAGGCTATGGCAGACCTGTCATTCAATCTATTGTAAGTCGATGTACCATCACAAGGGATTTGGAAAAATATTATAAAGGTTGAAAAAGTTACATAATGCTGCTTTAAAACACCACACAGACATACAAACAAAAGCTTAATTTTCACCTAAGGGGGGACTTTAATGGCACGTTGTTGTTTCTGAAAGGTGCTGAATATTGCATTGAATCCAAGTGCTCGTCACCAGTGTTTTAAGTGGAGGCTAGGCTGTCTGGTATGGAAGCTTGTTTCCGCCACTGAATAAAAAAATAAAGTAAATAATTGCGACTTTTTATCTCACAATTCTGACTTTTTTTCTCACAATTGCGAGATAAAAAGTCCGAATTGTGTGATATAAAGTCGCAATTGCGAGTTATAAAGTCAGAATTGCGAGATATAAAGTCAGAATTGCGTGATATAAAGTCAGAATTGCGAGATATAAAGTCAGAATTGCGTGATATAAAGTCGCAATTGTGAGATAAAAAGTCAGAATTGCGAGATATAAAGTCGCAATTGCGAATTATAAAGTCAGAATTGCGAGATATAAAGTCAGAATTGCGTGATAAAGTCAGAATTGCGAGATATAAAGTCAGAATTGCGTGATATAAAGTCGCAATTGCGAGTTATAAAGTCAGAATTGCGAGATATAGTCAGAATTGCGTGATATAAAGTCGCAATTGCGAGATAAAAAGTCCGAATTGCGTGATATAAAGTCGCAATTGCGAGTTATAAAGTCAGAATTGCGAGACATAAAGTCAGAATTGCGTGATATAAATTCGCAATTGCGAGTTATAAAGTCAGAATTGCGTGATATAAAGTCGCAATTGCGAGTTATAAAGTCAGAATTGCGAGATATAAAGTCAGATTTGCGTGATATAAAGTCAGAATTGCGAAATATAAAGTCAGAATTGCGTGATATAAAGTCACAATTGCGAGTTATAAAGTCAGAATTGTGAGATATAGTCAGAATTGCGTGATATAAAGTCAGAATTGCGAGATATAAAGTCAGAATTGCGTGATATAAAGTCGCAATTGCGAGATAAAAAGTCCGAATTGCGTGATATAAAGTCGCAATTGCGAGTTATAAAGTCAGAATTGCGAGACATAAAGTCAGAATTCACGTCAGGCTATGGCAGACCTGTCATTCAATCTATTGTAAGTCGATGTACCATCACAAGGGATTTGGAAAAATATTATAAAGGTTGAAAAAGTTACATAATGCTGCTTTAAAACACCACACAGACATACAAACAAAAGCTTAATTTTCACCTAAGGGGGGACTTTAATGGCACGTTGTTGTTTCTGAAAGGTGCTGAATATTGCATTGAATCCAAGTGCTCGTCACCAGTGTTTTAAGTGGAGGCTAGGCTGTCTGGTATGGAAGCTTGTTTCCGCCACTGAATAAAAAAATAAAGTAAATAATTGCGACTTTTTATCTCACAATTCTGACTTTTTTTCTCACAATTGCGAGATAAAAAGTCCGAATTGTGTGATATAAAGTCGCAATTGCGAGTTATAAAGTCAGAATTGCGAGATATAAAGTCAGAATTGCGTGATATAAAGTCAGAATTGCGAGATATAAAGTCAGAATTGCGTGATATAAAGTCGCAATTGTGAGATAAAAAGTCAGAATTGCGAGATATAAAGTCGCAATTGCGAATTATAAAGTCAGAATTGCGAGATATAAAGTCAGAATTGCGTGATAAAGTCAGAATTGCGAGATATAAAGTCAGAATTGCGTGATATAAAGTCGCAATTGCGAGTTATAAAGTCAGAATTGCGAGATATAGTCAGAATTGCGTGATATAAAGTCGCAATTGCGAGATAAAAAGTCCGAATTGCGTGATATAAAGTCGCAATTGCGAGTTATAAAGTCAGAATTGCGAGACATAAAGTCAGAATTGCGTGATATAAATTCGCAATTGCGAGTTATAAAGTCAGAATTGCGTGATATAAAGTCGCAATTGCGAGTTATAAAGTCAGAATTGCGAGATATAAAGTCAGATTTGCGTGATATAAAGTCAGAATTGCGAAATATAAAGTCAGAATTGCGTGATATAAAGTCACAATTGCGAGTTATAAAGTCAGAATTGTGAGATATAGTCAGAATTGCGTGATATAAAGTCAGAATTGCGAGATATAAAGTCAGAATTGCGTGATATAAAGTCGCAATTGCGAGATAAAAAGTCCGAATTGCGTGATATAAAGTCGCAATTGCGAGTTATAAAGTCAGAATTGCGAGACATAAAGTCAGAATTGCGTGATATAAATTCGCAATTGCGAGTTATAAAGTCAGAATTGCGTGATATAAAGTCGCAATTGCGAGTTATAAAGTCAGAATTGCGAGATATAAAGTCAGATTTGCGTGATATAAAGTCAGAATTGCGAAATATAAAGTCAGAATTGCGTGATATAAAGTCACAATTGCGAGTTATAAAGTCAGAATTGTGAGATATAGTCAGAATTGCGTGATATAAAGTCAGAATTGCGAGATATAAAGTCAGAATTGCGTGATATAAAGTCGCAATTGCGAGATAAAAAGTCCGAATTGCGTGATATAAAGTCGCAATTGCGAGTTATAAAGTCAGAATTGCGAGACATAAAGTCAGAATTGCGTGATATTAAGTCACAATTGCGAGTTATAAAGTCAGAATTGCGTGATATAAAGTCGCAATTGCGAGTTATAAAGTCAGAATTGCGTGATATAAAGTCGCAATTGCGAGTTATAAAGTCAGAATTGTGAGATAAAAAGTCAGAATTGCGAGAAAAAAAATCAGAATTGTGAGATAAAAAGTCAAAATTGTGAGGTATAAACTCGTAATTTTGACTTTGCTCGCATTTCATTCACCAAGTCAAACACGGGACGCTGGAACATATCATTTTATAGCATTTAGAATGGAAAAGATTATAGAGGATTATTTTCGCCTCGGTTTCACAAATAGAGAAATTTTGATTTAATTGGAGGAATCACACAACATTAATATGGAAGCTTGTTTCCGCCATAGAATGAAAAATATAAAAGGTAATTGCGACTTTTTATCTCACAATTCTGACTTTTTTTCTCACAATTGTGAGTTTACTTCTCGCAATTCTGACATTATTTCTCAGAATTGCGAGATGGAAAGTCAGAATTGCGTGATATAAAGTCGCAAGTGCGAGATATAAAGTCATAATTGCGTGATATAAAGTCAGAATTGTGAGTTATAAAGTCAGAATTGCGAGATATGAAGTCAGAATTCCGAGTTATAAAGTCAGAATTGCAAGATATAAAGTCAGAATTGCTAGATATAAAGTCGCAATTGCGTGTTATAAAGTCTGAAATGTGAGATTTAAACTATTCTGAGGGGGAAAAAAGTTAGTCTTTTTTTCCCCTTAGAATTGGCCTGATAAGTCGCAATTGCGAGTTTATATCTCACAATTCTGAGAAAAGATGTCAGAATTTCGACATATAAACTCGCAATTATGTGTTATAAACAATTGTGAGAAAAAAAGTCAGAATTGTGAGATAAAAAGTCGCACTTCTGTCTTTTTTTCTCAGAATTGCGACTTTATATCACGCAATTCTGACTTTATATCTCACAATTCTGACTTTATAACACAGAATTCTGACTTTATAACACGCAATTCTGACTTTATAACTCGCAATTGCGACTTTATATCACGCAATTCTGAGAAATAAAGTCAGAATTGCGAGATATAAACTCGCAATTGTGAGAAAAAAAAGTCAGAATTGTGAAATAAAAAGTCACAATTATTTATTTTATTTTTTATTCAGTGGCGGAAACAAGCTTCCATATCCATAGGTATGGCATCTGTCTGGGATGCCGAAATTATTTCCCAGTAGGCTACAGCTCGTCATCCACAAAGAAGTGTCCTGTCTCCATGAGACTGAGATCACAGTCTCACACGTGCATGTAGTGTTCTGCATCAGATGACACCATCAAACGAGCTAAACATACATAATCTTTATGCATTTCAGACATGCATTGACCACAAAAAGTATTTGGATATTAAAACACACTTAAAATTAGACAATGTCAAAACACTATCACTTTTCTTTCTTGGTGAGACAATATAATATTCACTCCACAGGATGGAAAAAAATATAAGCTTAATTTAAAGAGGCCGTATTATGCCTTATTTAGATTCTTGATTTTGATTTGGGGGTTTACAAGTAGAACAGAATAGAATTTTCATGCTTGAGAGTTACATTTTTTTAATTATTATAATGTTGCAACTCCTCTCTTCCCAGTCTGTCAGTAGCGCTCTGTTTAGTTCCAGTGTCTATATGAAGCCCCTCCTGAAAAGCGCACTATGCTTTGATTGGTCGGCTGTACCAGTGTGTTGTTATTGGTCAGCTGTTTCGATTTTGTTTTGGAAATGTTACAGCCCTTACCATAAACGCAAGTTCATCACACTAACCTCATCCTTTTTTTGCGTTTGTTTTGTGCAGCAAATATTTAAATGGTGTGAACACGGAAAACATCCAGTATGCGGCAGTCCTGTGGGCGAAAATACCTTGTTGAAGCTAGAAGTCAGAGGAGAATGGGCCGACTGATTCAAGCTGATAGAAAAGCAACTTTGACTGAAATAAACACTCGTTACAACCGAGGTATGCAGCAAAGCATTTGTGAAGCCAGAAGCACCTTTAGGCGGATGGGCTACAACAGCAGAAGACCCCACCGGGTACCACTCATCTGCACTACAAATAGGAAAAAGAGGCTCCAATTTACAAGAGCTCACCAAAATTGGACAGTTGAAGACTGGAAAAATGTTGCCTGGTCTGATGAGTCTCGATTTCTGTTGAGACATTCAGATGGTAGATTCAGAATTTGGCGTAAACAGAATGAGAACATGGATCCATCATGCCTTGTTACCACTGTGCAGGCTGGTGGTGGTGGTGTAATGGTGTGGGGGATGTTTTCTTGGCACACTTTTGGGCCCTTAGTGTCAATTGGGCATCATTTAAATGCCATGGCCTACCTGAGCATTGTTTCTGACCATGTACATCCCTTTATGGCCACATACTGTAGTAGTCCTCTGATGGCTACTTCCAGCAGGATAATGCACCATGTCACAAAGTTCGAATCATTTCAAATTGGTTTCTTTAACATGACAATGAGTTCACTGTACTAAAATGGCCCCCATAGTCACCAGATCTCAACCCCATAGATCATCTTTGGGATGTGGTGGAACGGGAGCTTTGTGCCCTGGATGTGCATCCCACAAATCTCCATCAACTGCAAGATGCTATCCTATCAATATGGGCCAACATTTCTAAAGAATGCTTTCAGCACCTTGTTGAATCAATGCCACATATAATTAAGGCAGTTCTGAAGGTGAAAGGGGGTCAAACAGAGTATTATATGGTGTTCCTAATAATCCTTTAGGTGAGTATATATAATATTATATACACAAAACTACAGAGGTATTTTAAAAAACAGTAATAAAAATGACAAAAACACAAAATTACTAAAACTTAAAATGAAAATAAAAGATACAATAAAAATATAATATAATACAAAATATTAACAAAAACTATAAAAGTATACCAATGATTCTAAAATAACACTGCCAATAAGATATGAGATATGATGTCTTAATTTTGACTTGCTTTGTTTCTGGAACACAAGATGGCAGCAACGCTTTCAAAAGCCTTCAACAAATTTTGTCCATGTAATGGTATTACAGTTTTTTTTTATTCGCTTTGGTACTATTTTCACAAGTAAGGTGTACATTTTCAAAACTCTTAAAACTCTTTTCTAAAATCCAAACTGATCACACTTGTAACGCAGCTAGTCATTCTTTCAAAACCTTATGTAATGCTTTCAGTCAGTTGCACATGTTTTCAGTCCACATAATAATTATTTCAAACACAAGATTATAATGAGAACATTTGGTTTAATCACTGAAACACAACAATATGATCTTCTTTCAGTTTAGTACTTTTAACAATCAGTTCATCCAACAGCAAACAATGCAAGATACATGTTTCAAATCGGCCTTAGAAGTGCTGAAATGAATATGCTACAGTACTATAAAAGACAGATTACACAGTTTTACTGTAACATTAGGCAATACACTTGCAGTACCCAACATTTACATAATCTATAATTTCCAAATATCCATCATATATGTAGGCCTAATCAAATCAAGGATCAATGAAGACATCCTCTACAATCATTTAGGCAAATTATAGTTTTTATTTTTCAGATATAATTGTAACATAGGTATACTTTCTATAATGAAATGTAACTAAAGAAGAACAAAACATAACATTTAGTGCACACATTACAGTACATAGTGGCCAATTGTGGTCAGACTGGTCACCACTATGTGAAAAAAATTAGCTATAACGAGTATTCATCATGTGTGGTTACTGGTTACATGTAATTTAAATATTCATACAAACACACATTTTATTTCTGTAGTTCTCAAAATCCATATACTGTATATTGCTGAAATGAAAATCTATAGGTTTACCAAATGATTAATTGATTAACCATTAAGATCTGTTGGATTAAATAATAGACAAAAGTATTAAACTGAACAAAAAGAGATGCAAATCAAAAGTTTGATAGTAAGAGCTTTATGAAAGGCAGTTACTGTGAATGAAACAATAATGTAGATGAAACACTTATTTTGTGTTGTGAAAAGGATACTTTGTGATTGTGTGAATTGTACTAACACAGTTGAAAACATGATGAAATGTTTGAAAAAAGTGCACTTTTGATGATCTGTTGTGATATTAGCACTAAGAGTTTTGAAAATGTACACCTTACTTGTGAAAATAGTACCAAAGCGAATAAAAAAAACTGTAAACTAAATGTACAAACTTGAATTGAAGGCAAACATTATTCCAGTGTAATATTAGTATTTGCATGCTCCAGCCTGCCCCTGTTGTTTCAGCTGTTTACGACAGCAGTTTCTCTCCAGTGGGGCTTTGAAGCTTTGAGAACTGCTCACATGAACAATGAGAAACATGTGATGTTTATAGACAGCATGGGTCTAGTGCACTCAGCTCTTGCACTCATAAGTTTGCTTTGGCCTGACTGACGCCTGCAGGGTTGAAGAAGAACAGCAGGAAGTTGCGCAACAGAAAACTGAATTCTTGTCACAATTGTCACAACAACATCTTTACTCAAACAAGATAAATTGGCCTTCACTGTAGCACATTAACGTTTGCTATAAAATTAACATTAACTTTATGTTCACAAAGAGCCGGTCAGTTAACTGTGTGAATAACGAGAAGAAAATAATAAGATAATGAGAAGAAAATAAAGTATTATATTAGGCCTTTATTAATACACTATTTAAACTTCTTGTACATATTTTGAGAATTAAGATGATATAATAATTAAAATATTTGTTTGTTATTTTGTTTTTTGAGGTGAAAAATACTCATTACTGTTTTTGTAACTTAGTATTTTTTCAGTTTAATTGTAGTTTTCTTTATTCTCAGTGATAATTCTGCTTTTTTATGGCATTATTTATTACATAATACATAAATACTGAATTTACTTATCATTTAAATAACATAGTTTTGCATTAAGGTACCGTAATTAAAGTACATTTTGTATTAATGAGAGTTTGGGGGAAATGCCAAAAAAAATATTTAAATTGTATAGTAAAATTCCATCAAATTGAATTGAATAATCCTTACGTATTATTCATTATTCTTTGTGAATGAAGAATTTTAAATGAGTAAAAAATCGAAATGAAACAAAGGAACGGACCATTTAGTTTATGTGATTCGTATTAATAAATGTAAACATATTTTAAAATTTTTTTAAATGAAATGGTCTATAAGATTCTTACAAAATGTTTATTAAGCTCTAGTTTTGTTTTTTTTTGGGGGGGGGAGATCACTTAATATATATATCAATATATAGAAGATCACTCAATATATATATCACTCAATAAGAAGATAAGAAGATCACTCAATATATATATATCAATATATATTGAGTGATCTTCTTACTTGTCATGAAAATAATGCACTGCACAAAAGCTTGCTCCCTAAAATTATCTTGATGGATGGTAAAATGGTAAGCTTGTAACCTGTAGCATTTATGGAATTCATGCCAATTAATGCTACAAAAAAGTCAAATTATTTTGTGATTTTCCCACTTTTCAATGAGAAGCCAAAGCTGATGATCATTTTGATTGTTCTGAGCCTCCACATTCAACATTGCTCCAGTCTCCTGACCATTCATCTCCAAAATAACGTCCCTCGTCTGCAGTCCAGCGTCACCTGCCCTGCTTCCTTCATGAACCTGTCAAAACACAGTATGAGAAAAAGTCCTAAAGACCATATCATTCAAAGGCATCAAGACCATCTTATGCGTTACACTTTAAAAGCAGTTCTGTTCAGGAGAAAATGTGTGCCACATTATATTCAGCTCACCATGGAGACAGTCCTCTTAAAGTCTCTTCCTCCACAGATATACGAAACCCCCATGGTGGTAGACTTGTCAAATTCATCTGTCTGACACAAGCTTTGAATCTAAATGCTCTTTAAGAACAACAAAATCAGTTTGTGTTTCTGACCTGTGCTGTGCCAATATGGGACTCAGCCGTTTATGGTGTATTTTTCTGGAGCTTAGAGACATGGAGGCTCTGTGTGCGGTCACCACCACCCATGAACATCTGTAAATGATGTTCTCTGATGATGTCTTTGTTTCTTTTTAATGCCATGTCAGCTTCTGTGACAATTTTCATGACAAGAAAAAATTATGGTAAAACTATACCAAGTTTTTACAATTTATTTTTTGCTAAAAACTATAAAACTATATTACTATTAGGTTTTGATTTCAGTCACTTTGACATTGATTCGGTTTCTCTAAAGCGTTAGATTCCGATGCAATGTCTTGTTCCCTCATCTCAGGGAACAGAGGTTACATTTAGTAACTGGAGATGTTTAACTTTTTTTTAAAAAATGCAAATCTTCAAGTTTTTGCACAGGGTTAAAATCTGCACCATCTAATAAAACATGATTCAATGATAAAGAGTTTTGAAAGAAAGAACATGTTTATGGATCTTCTAGTATTTAAGACTTGTGTGTCATCCTTAAAGTCCCTGTAAAGGCAATTCTACAAAAAAGTTCTAAACACATTATATATGTTACATATGTATCGCTAAAACATATTACAAAGACTGTGAACTGTGAAGTACTGAAATGTGGAGTTAGACCGTTAAACAGTTTTTCACCATTGCAATTTTACGGATTGTTTGGGCGGGGCTAAAACAGGACTCGATGACGCACTGGAGCCCAAGAGCTCCTGGACACATCCATACACACCCTATTTAATAACGCACAGAGTCTGATATCTCCCCTAACACACAATAACACTCCCCGAGCACATTCGCATTCACCACTCAATCACGAGTGACTGTCAGTACAATTAGTTACTACAGCTGAGCCTACAGTTTTCTAGCTAGCGATGCCTTCAACACAGAAATGCATAGGCTAGCCCACTACCTGAATGCGATCATGTACGAAACAGATCGGTATCTTTATTTAAATTCCATAAAAACGATCACATCGAGAAGAGGTTTTTAGAGAGCCAACCTTGATGAAGAGCTGAGGATCACCGCCAACACCCGCCTCTGAAGTGATCATTTTACACTGCATAGTTTTATATACTTTCCTCAGAGACAACTGGGATTCACTGATGATCCGCTGTTACTGGTGAACGGAAACTGACATAAGGCTGTGAAAACTGACATAAGGCTGTATCTCCGCAACACTTTATCGGATTCAGACCAAACTTGGTACAAGTAATCATAAGCATGACCTGAGGCAACATGCAGCGTTTCGGCATAGCACCACCTACTGATCCGGAGATATGAAAATGGCTATTTTTGCTTATAACTTCTGAACAGTTTGTCCAAAAATAATAAAATTGGTCTTGTTAGATTTAGGGCGTCATGCCGAGTCGACTGATATCCTATTTTTCCATATCGGTCATTTTGAATTATGTGCTAAAATGCTGTATTTTCTGAACGCATTAACGAATTGTTACAAAACTCGGTATGGGTCATCAGTACGATGCCCTGAAGGAGCAGTGCCACCTAGTGGTGCCATCGAAACAGTGCCACCTAGTGGTGATTTTTTTTCAAATGCCTATAACTTTGGGTGTGGTTGTCACGGAAGTCATCTTTTTGAGTTCCTGAATCATTGCCGAGTCCAAAGATACCAAACACGCTGGGTTTCGTCTTACGGTTTGTGTAGCGTTGCAATTTAGCGTGAAAAAAACATTTGGCTATATCTTCGAAATTTTTGTCCGATCGAGACGAAACCACCATCAGAAGTTTGGAAACATAGGTCGATAGCTAAACACCAATACTCAAATGCGAAAATATTGATAGTAAGGGGTAGTAAAATTCAAACAAAGTCATGTGTCAGTCATTTTTTACGTATTTTTCATATAAATGTCTATAACTCTGAAGCAAATTGAGATATTTTCACCAAAATTGACACACATATGTATGGGCTCACCCTAAGGACACATAAAAAAAATTGTGGGACTGAGCCTCTTGGTGGCACTATAATAGAACAAAACATGAAATTCCCATTGACTTACAGTTTTGTGAAATAAAATACTATACTATACTAAACAAATGCATTGGTGCAGGGGCGAAAATTTCATCAAAATGTTGGGGGGGACAATAAACATAACAATTCTCAAGAGCAAATTTTGAAGGGGACACCAATAATACAGGCAAAAAAATACAGAGGAAAGCCTTACTACTATTATTAGTGTAGCATGGAGATCATTTCATTATACTTCTTAAAATTTCTTTCTGGTTTAAGCCAGCGGCGAATCTGTTTACATAGGCTACTCTCCTCACGCAGCGCAGCGATTTCATTTTATTCATTGACTCATTCTTTAACTATATTAAATGATATAAACCAACTAAATCACAGTGAAAGCGTTATAATCTAAATGCACAGCGCACCCGGACTTTCTCATCAGTGTATGGCCAGCAATATTGTAATGTTTAATGACATGAAGATAGTGTCATTATTATTTTACTGTACAATTAAATACAATCGTTGCTGAGTCTGCGGTCTGAAAACTTTACTTCAGAGCATCCGTTAACTGAATGAATTGAGAATCTCACCTGAAAAATCCAATAACATTGCAATTGTCATTCAAGCAGCTGATTTCTGTAAATAAATGCAAAACTAAATGTAGGCTATAATGCAGCATAGGGCGAAGTCAGGATCCGTCAGCACCGATTTAAGACAAAAATAATTTAAATTGTATAGAAAACTACGTAAATGGCGCTCTGTGGCGCAGCAGGGTTTTGAACACGGTCCTGAGCCGTTGCTGGGCGCCGCGGACAGACGCCGAACGGCGCCGCCGGTGTGTGTACACTCATAGAGAATATTGTGTTCGAATTTTAAAGACGTGGCGCTGCGCGACGCGCCGCTACGCTTCTCGTTCGGTGTGCGACCTACTTTACTGGAGTAGTTCCACAACTATTCAAACACTATGTTTTTCTCTCCCGGCACCGGAATGTGTGTGTCTGAGGTAAAAGGGACGGAGACGGTGGACCAACGCACTGTGAGGCAAGGGAGGGGGGTCTCAAAATGTTTAGTAAGCTTTTTTCGTAATTGCCCCGTTTGCATTTGTGTTATTTTATTTCTTAATTATTTTAAGAATATATCATTACATTATTTACAATACACATATTTTAATGTTTTTTTTGGGGGGGACAACTCTCAGATAGGGGGGGTCCTGACCCCCCCGACCCCCCCGCGATTTCCGCCTATGCATTGGTGTAATATTACTAAACTCAGAATGTGCCAACAACACCATCCCCTGAAGGTACTCATACTAATATTTCGAAACACCAAGTGGTCAAAAGTTATAACAAAATTTCCAAAAAGGCTAATAACTTTTGAATAAATCTGCCTGTTGAAATGCCACTGGTCTTAATAGATTCCTTGGGTCAAGCTGAGAACATAGATACCAGGTTTACCAGGATACCATCGTATCTTCTCCAGACCATGCCGACTAAAAGCTATAGATTTCGTGTCGATAGATGAAACTGTTTTCGTATAGCGCATCAGCAAAGCTGAGGCATGATGCTAAAAGCATTATTCAGGCTTCATCTCTGCAATGATTTGACATATTGACACCAAACTTGTGTCATTGTCACTTCACTCTGACCAGATCACATCAGTTTTGTAACTGCGCCACCAATTGGTCGAAAGTGATAATCCATTAAATCAAATTTTTATTTAAAGTTTCTATGATTCTATGATTTTTCAGCCATTTTGCATACAATTGTCTTTATTTGTCTTTCATTGCTTATTGTTGCAGTTGACACTTTCAGCAACGTTGGCATGTCTTGTTGTCTTATGCTGCTTGGCCCCGGTAATTGCTGCTTGCAGCTATATTTGTTTTTAGATTCATAGGACGGTACTGTGCAAATTTCGACATCTGCTCATAATTCTAATAATCAAGCTGACAAAAATCCTAGATTTAACAAGTATTAAGAAATTAAATGTTTTGTAAATGGGGTAAACAATTTTGCATAAAAGTATGCTGATAGCACATACTAATTTTCAGTAGTTAGTAAATGCGACATATCGCAAAATTTAGGAATAGGCAGGAACATTAGTAGATAATTGTCATTATTTATTATTATTATTAGTTATTATATGATTAACCCTCAAAAGGTCTTCGTTTCCTGTTTACAAATCTGGTCATTGGGGTCAATATGACCCCAACAATTGATAGAGAAATTGTACAAAAACTATACATTTTTAATAATACAAATAATATATGTTTTTTTTTTGTTTACTTCTCATCTATTCATTAATGCTGTGTTTTGGGAGATAAGAAGTACTTTTGTACCTATTTACAACATAATTCCTCAACCACACCATAAACTTATGCATATGAAATCTTAATTTTTTATGAAAAAATCACTTAAATACTGATCAAAATTTAATTTAAATTGCTTCTGGATATTGAGCTAGGTGTTATTTGTAGAATTACACCATCTACTGGTTAGAGATAAAACTAAATTCTTTACAGTTTTAGAAATAAATAGTTTTGACCAGCAGAGGCAATAGAGAGCCATTCATTTCACTGCATGTGGCCTACTACTTTTGTCACAACTTTTGAAATACATTTTATGAATTTATATATATATATATATATATATAAACATAAGAAAGGACATTTAAAATAATAAATGTTTTAAATAGTATAATTGTTGTAGTTTTTGATGCATTTTGAAACGTCTGTTTTTACAAAGTGCCACAGAAAAAGGACACCTAAATGCCACATAAGACACACCTAAAGGACAAGACTTGGAGTCAGATTTTAGTTGCACATTGTTGATTTCATTGAAAAAAGTGTAAAAATAAATAATTAACTTTAGAATGCAAAATAAATAAAATAAATAATATGAAAACAAAAGCAATATGAGTGAACATCTAATCTAACATTTTTTCCAATAAAATTCTGAACTTAAAAAGCAATAACAAGCTACAAAAAACATGTAAAACAAATTGTAAAACTATAATCGGTGTGTGTGTGTATTAGGTCTCACACTTTAATATCTTTGTTCTGCATTTGTGACTGATTTCATTTGTGAGTTCTAAAAAATGCTCTCTGTGGCAGTACACTCATACATGTTTGTTTGTGTGTGTTTTTGTGTGTGTGTGTGTGAATGAGCATGTCTTTTCTACATCACATTTATGCTCTAGTAGTAGGCCTTCATTTCTGTGTGGAAATTTTCTGATTTATGATGGATTTATATATTTTTTGGACAAATGAATAAAAAATATTTAGTTTTTTTTCACATTTCCCATTAATTTCAATGTGGGGTCATATTGACCCCGAAGACCAGATTTGTAAAAAAAAATTTTTACACACTTCAGAACAACCGAATCAAGCCCCGTTTTTTTGTGTGTGTATAGATAGATTATGTAGGAAAAGTCACAAAATCTTATTCCACTCAGATAAAGGAAACCATTTTTTTTTTATTAAGGAAAAGTCGATTGGGGTCATATTGACCCCGAGGACCGATTGAGTGGTGCGGTCACATTGAGCGATGTTTGGTGTCTGTTTACGATCCGGAATTTTGCGCGAGGACGAACGCTTTTCCCACACAGATTTCCCATCAGCTGTTCCAGAATTCTGGGCATTGACCAACAGAAAGTTGCTCAATAAGTGAAAGCGGCTTTAGCATACCTTGCTTCACTTTTGGCAATAGATAATATACCTTTTTTTACAGGTGAAAAAGTTCCAACGTTTTTCTGTATAGAGCTGTTTCGCCAGTTCACACAACGTATTCTGCTGATAAAAACAGTGGAATGAAAAAAGAACAAGGTCTAGACCCTTTGACCAGCCATTCTAACTTAAAAGATTTTCCTTTTTCATTACACTGCTCTACACATTAAGGATATATTACAAAGATAGTTTGTGTTATGTTTCGAAAATTCTTAAGAGATGTTGACTGTGCAAGACAAAAATCAGGCCCCTTTGGTCTTGATTTAAATTAAAAACTTGTGACCTGCTTGAAACAAAAAAAACAAAACCACTGTCCTTTCAGAATAGTTAGATATTAACCTTTCAATACCGTTTGAACATATAAATGAAAAAGTAAACGAAGACAATGTTAAAAAATGCCCCAAAAAACTACTGTATTAAAAAAAAACAGCACACTAGAGAGGCTGCCATGAGGAGATGATCTGAGCAGCTAAACACTTAACAGACATTGTTCTTCATGGTTCTACCAAAATCACAGTTCTATCCACATCATCCCTTCACTTTTTTACACAATCTTAAATAAATCACTTCAAACTCTTCCACTCTTTCTTCTCCTGGGACATCATGCATTACAAACAAACTGTGAAGGAAAAAATAAATAAATATAAAAAAAAATTCACTCAAGTATGCCATGTGTAACTCTCACTCCAAACGGAAATCATAGTCAGCCCAGGAATTGAAAGCAACAGAGACAATCGTGCAACAATGCAAAAGCTCCTGAGGCGCAGCAGTGAGCCGAGGGTCTGGCAACACAGCTCACGAATGACTTCATCGGTTCTGTTCTACAGTTGTGTCCAAACAGGTTCAGGAAGGGACCAGTCGAGCTGCATCTCTTCAAGAGCGACTGCGGTCTTCGCTGCTGCCCACTAAAACCTTGCTGTAAAGTTTCTGCTGCTCCTCTTTGAAAACTTCTTTGACTTTCCCTCGTTTCAGTCCACCATCCCTGTGAGCATGCAAAGCACAAAAGGTTTAAGCTTTATTCCATTTTAAAATGTCAGTGTGTGTTCTTTTAAGTCCCAACTCAGATTACATTTGTTTGAGACAGTTTTTAAAGAGGAACCAACCATAACAAGTCTGCCAGTCCTCCCTTTCTAGCGATGGCTGCTTTAACTCTATTGGCAAACTGCACAGCGTCCTCCCCTTCCTGTAAAAATAAGAATTTAAAACTCACCTAAATATAATGAAGGGGTTGAAAAAAGCTCCAAGATGCAAAGAAGTTTAGAGAGAAAAAAATACAATACCATTCAAAAGTTTGGGGTCTGAAAGACTTCTTAATGTTTTTGAGTCCAACATGACATCACGACTTTTGCGTGAACATATACGCCACTTTCGAGTCAGGTGGCGTGTCATCTCTACGCATTTTGAGCTATCCGCGTGTATGCGTATATGTCTACGGCATTAACGTCCACGTCATTCCGCGTGTCTGTACACGCGGTCAAATCTCCAGTCATAAATGCCATTAACCCCAGTGACGGTTAAGTTTAGGGATGGGGTTGAGGTAAGTCATATCTTTTTTTTTTTACCTAGGATGGTAAGGGAACAGTCATAAATGCCATTAACCCCAGTGACGGTTAGGTTTAGGGACGGGGTTGAGGTAAGTCATATATTTATATAACGTTAAGTCAATGGCTTTCATAAACACGCTGAAAGGCGATTATGCGTCTTGACAGCACGCCAAAAATGAAAATACGAATTGGCGTGTCGTACAAACGCTACTTCATGAGATCAGTCTGTTGAGTCTATTATTCTCCCCAAGGTTGCATTTACTAGATAATAAATACAGTACAAATATGTATAGAGGGTATGCGCGTGACGTCACCGTTGGCCGGAGTGCCTGCAGTTACTCACAGTTAGTGGCAAAAAAAAATGAGCGGCTGTATTTGTTTTCAGCGTGAATGCCGTGAAAAACAAACACAACACATATAAAGTGGGAATGAGCTTTGTACAACTAGATCTGACAAAAAAAAAAAAAAAAAAAAAAAATCGGAGGTATATTTTTACAGACTACTATAGAAAGAAGAGCAAATGGATCGCTGCAATTCACAGAAACAACTGGACTCTGGTCAGCGAAAGGTGGATTTGCAGTTATCAATTTGTGTCAATACGCTGAATTTAGGTGTAAAACCATACCCATATATGTTGTATTGTTACATATATTAACAACTCATCAATTAAATATTTATCATTGCATATTCTGCATTATTGGATGTTTTTTATAAAGTTTTGGGGTTGGACGATATGATATAAATATAGGCTATATACAACACTGATATAAGTGATCACCCGGATTTATATCTACCTATATTGTATTTATATAAAGCATTCACAGGCGAATTTGCTTCAGCCTATATTTAGGTCTATATTGCTTGTACTTCCACGGTGTCGAAATCAGGCAAACATAAATGTCAGGCAGCACGATTCCTGGCTGCATGTCAATATCTATGGATCACTGGATCTTTAGTAAGTTGTAAGGAACACTATATTGAGTCCAACATTTAGTTTAAATTGATAAAATTGTTCGTTTTAGTGGCATTTTCGCAGTTTCCTCTATTAAATCCAGTCACGCAGCAGATCTTTTGCCACTCAGTCAGGCTGAGGGAAGTTGTTCCGGCGGCAAAGTGACGTCAATCAATGCATTCCCTCTATAGTGAAATATTATTACAATCCGAAACAACTATTTTCTATTTTAGTCTATAATAATATATTATTTATTAATATAAATGTATTTACTGTCACTTTTGACAATTGAATTCATCCTTGCTGAATAAAAGTATTAATTTCCTTAAAACAAACTTTTGAACGGTAGTTTTTCATCTCTTTTGAAGCTTCACCACTCACCATTCGGCTCATTGGTGGAAGGTACCAGACGCTACACACGATGGCCCAACTGCTCATCATGTGCAGCAGATAGTTCACCATCCCAAATTTGCTGCTATTCCAGAAGGCATCACCAAAGCGAGGATCATACTGCCAAAACAACAGCCAGAGGAATTTAACACCACTTTATAACAATGAAGACAACGTATAACACACAAAAAAAAAAAGTTTGGTTCCGGTTGGTTGTCAGTTGAGGTCATGGGTCGGTAGGGAATTTTTTTTATTTTATTTTTTTTCAGTGGCAGCAAGGGATGGGTAGGAAATTATTCAGGGCTCGACATTAAAGGGTTAGTTCACCCAAAAATGAAAATTAAGTCATTAATTACTCACCCCCATGCTGTACCAACCCCGTAAGACCTTCGTTCGTCTTCGGAACACAAATGAAGATATTTTTGATTAAATTTGAGAGCTGTATAACTACCACATTGGCTCCTAAGGGACTGCCTCTTGACGGCCCAAAAAGTCAATGAAGAAAATGTTTAAATATCCCAAGTGACTACCGTGGCTCAACTATATGTTTATCAAGCGACGCGAATACTTTTTGTGCGAAAAAACAAACAAAAATAACGAGTTTATTCGACTATTTCTTTTCTTCCTTGTAGGCCAGAACGAGACTTCCTTAGATTTCCACGACGCATGCGCGAGAATTGCGATCTGCTAACACCGCTTACACTACTTCAGATCGCAATTCTCGCGCATGCGTCGTGGAAATCTAAGGAAGTCTCGTTCTGGCCTACAAGGAAGAAAAGAAATAGTCGAATAAACTCGTTATTTTTGTTTGTTTTTTCGCACAAAAAGTATTCGCGTCGCTTGATAAACATATAGTTGAGCCACGGTAGTCACTTGGGATATTTAAACATTTTCTTCATTGACTTTTTGGGCCGTCAAGAGGCAGTCCCTTAGGAGCCAATGTGGTAGTGATACAGCTCTCAAATTTAATCAAAAATATCTTCATTTGTGTTCCGAAGACGAACGAAGGTCTTACGGGGTTGGTACAGCATGGGGGTGAGTAATTAATGACTTAATTTTCATTTTTGGGTGAACTAACCCTTTAAAGGGATAGTCAAACCTAAAAATATCAAAATTGAAACTACTGTGGAAACAAAGACACCTACATCTTGGATGCCCTTGAGGTAAGCTAAAACATATCAAAAATTAATTTCAAAGTGAACTATCCCCTTAAGCCTTTTCACGTGCTTGTCCTCCAGACAAGTAAGTAAATCTGTCAATCACTGTCAATATTCTCATCAGTGTTCAATCAGCTTTGATATTTAAAAAGGCAAATTGTAATATCTGCACCTTTAAGGGCATCCCCTCCACCAATATTATTAAATGCCCTATAGTGTCTTATTATTCTAAATAATTGAATTTATTGATCAAATTTAGGAATTTAAAATGAAAGATGAAGCATACTGTTACCCTAGGTAGGGCTGATCAAATTAAATCATTTACACTGAAAAATTACAATTTCATAAAATAATGTTATGAAATTGATTTAAATGTGCAAATAAGAAATATTGGAAAGAATTATACTAGGCCACTTATAAACATAACACTAAACTACCAATAGGTGGCGGCAGGCGGCCGTATAAATGAGTGAGTTATTGATTCATTAATTTAAACGATTCGTTCAAACGGTTGATTCATTCAAGAATGAGACAGATGTTTATGAATGGGTCATTGAATCTTTGACTCAACCGATTCGTTCAAAATGCTGAATCATTCAGTAAAAACAGGATGAGTTCCTGTGAGATGCGTCGTGGTTCTGCTGTGACTTTTCTTTGGAACTATTTTCGCTGCTGAAATGGAACAAAAACACACAATATTGCTTGTAAAAAGTAAGTGACTTAATCTTAACTGTTTATTGAACTGTTGTAGGAAATCAAAGTCACTTTTTCAATCGTGATGGTATTCAGGAAAAATAATTGAGGCTGCTTACACTCCACATTTAGATTTTTTTATAGGCAGTATGTTGTTAACTGTGTGTGTGTGTGCGCTCCGCTCATGTGTGTAGATTTCTCTGCACGAGCGTCAGCGCAACCTTTCCATCAGTAAAACAGTACATTTATTATCCACAATCGATCGCAACTTGCAATAAATGTAATAAAATCAGAATCATTCTCTCGGTTTAGTGATTCCCTAGTTATTTTTTGTTTGTTATTGATGTTCTAATCAGTCTACTTATCCGTTAGGGCGAGTAAAATTCTCTTTAACTTGTACTTCAAAAATCCATTTGTCCCGGACAAGCGGACAAGTTAGACGGGCTCTGGAGATACGAACCGCGGCAGGTTAGAGTGTTTTGGATTGCATAAAATAATAAAAGAAACAAAGGGAGGACAAGATTCATCTTGCATCGCGTGCTATAAAAAGACGGTGCTGTACAAAAACGTAAATTTATAGTTCGCCTCAAAGTTTTTTATTTGTGTATTTATTTAATTATTATTATTATTATTTCCCCAAGCTAATAAAATAAATTTGGGTCGCACATAAATTGACAGGGTCGGTCGGAAACCGGAAACAAACAATTTTTTTTTTATGCCTAACACAAAAAAGGAGGTTGTTCTTACCTTTATGGCCACCGGATAAACTGTGCAGCCAATCTCAAAGCTTCCCTTCTTGAACATCATGACTGAAGTATTGTTTATACAAGTTCCTTCAGAAAAGACAAAAAAAGGTTATTTATACACATACTTCACTATGAAATTTATAAACAGGAATTTTAACACTTACCCTCTGGGAATATAAGGATTGGCAGTTTGCTTTCATCTGCAACATGGTCACTTAAACTAAAAATATATATATATTTATAATAATAATTTGTTTGGATTTGTGACAAACAGAAATGCTCAAATTGTAAATGTAAGAAAATTGATGCATGTGATTAAATGCAATGTTACCGTTTGGCCACTAGGTGTCGGTCCTTCACTTCAGACCTCTCAAACCAAATGTGAGGACAGGCCTTCACCATCGCCCTCTGAATGACCCCCATCAGACCACCATGGACCTGGCCCACCTGATGCACACATTATTATTAGAACCGGAGGACTCATATTACATTAAATATCAATACTAAACCAAAGTCATGAATACAAACATCACACTACCATAGCATAGCATCCGTCACTGGCCAGAATGATGACGTCGATAGGCGAGGTGTGATTGGCCACACAGATTCCTCCGTTTTTGGGTTTATTCTCACTTGAAGGAAAAATATAAGTGGATAGAAAGAAATATGGAAAATAAAAGAATGCAACAGGCATACAGATGTGTAGCTGTAGTCACCAAGCAACATGACAACTCTAATGTTAAATACTGGAATATGGAAGTGTTTGTGTGCCAATACCTGTCATGATAGGTAATGATGGCCGTGAGGGCTCGTACACAGATCCGGTAACACATTAAATGAACCTTGTCGCTGAGATAATTCTTCATTCTGCACATTTCAGCACAGAAAACATTGTTAAAAAAAACACCTTTACATTGGAAAAAGAGATTTAACAAGTCTTTGAGAGTGTTTAGATCAACTAGCCAATATATGCGTGTGTTTAATATCTTATTACTAAAGTCAAACACTTTCTAATATGTTAAATTATTATTATACACCTCTTGATTGAATTTTGATTGATTTTACACTACCATTCAAATGTTTGGGGTCAGAAAGATTATGTTTTTGAAAGAAGATTTGATCAGTAAATTATATACATTTCATAATATATTACAATAGAAAACTGCTAATTATTTTTACAATATTTTTACAGTTTGCTATTTGAATACATTTTAAAATGTAATTTGTTCCTATGGTCAAATATGAATTTTCAGCATCATTATTCCAGTCTTCAGACACATGATACTTCCAAAATCATTCTATTATGCTGATTTGCTGCTCTAGAAATATTTCTTTTTATGATGCTAGTTGAAAACACTTTGCAGCAAACATTTATTTAGGTAGAAACAGTGATACAAATTTTTTTAGGATTTTTTAAAAAGAAAAGTTGTAACCAAGTATTTAAACCCAACTCAACAGCCTCAGACCTTCAGAAGTGTGCCGAGACATACCTTCCATTCGGAAACAGTCCAACGATTGACGACTGAACCACAAGAAGGCCGACACCAGTAAAAGCAAGCGTGACCCTGTAAGAGCAACACGGCAAATGTTAAAAACAAGATCTAAGAAGGACACAGCTTAACATAATTACAGCATTATGTCTGCATTAGAGTAATCATCCTGGGCTAGTGGAGATTAAAAACAGGCTCAGATGATTTGCAATTTTTTTTTGGTATAGTTCTTTTGAATAAAAATACAAGGTAAGGCCTTAAAATTGCTGATGCCTTAAAGGTGCTGAGAGTTTAAAACCGGTGAATCCTTAAAGTCTCATCTGTTTCTAAGGTTTGGAAACGGGCCACAGAGAACTTCGACTATTTCTCACTTAGGCTCCATCCGCTTGCTAATATTTCTGCAAGCAGTAACCGAAACATAAAATCTTTTCAGAGCCAGTACATCAATGAATAGTCCCATTTGAAAACCATATCCGTCCACAAAGCATTCATCGATCTCCCTCTCACCTGAGTGGCAGTAGAAACCCATATCGAATGAGCACGCCCACCCCCCAGAGCACCGTGAGCCTGGTGCTGATGTGGTGGAAGTTGTAGTTGCTGCGGGTCAGCAGGTTCCAGGACTCCAGCTCCTCCGCTGTGAAGCGCTTGGTCACCTCGTCATCGACGATGCTCTCCACGCCACGCCGGCAGAAATTGAAGATGTCAGACATGTCAAACTCAGGCTCTGCACCACCACGCCTCATTTCCTGGATCTCCTGTTCGAGGGACGCTGGTTCTTTAGCAATGATCCCTGTGAGGGGGAAAAAAAAGAGCAGGGTTACGACAATGTCGAAAATATGACGCAGGTAGGAACTCATGTGAATGATCGTTTTAGTGTTTCACCATTGCTGTAGGGTTTGTAGAGATGCTGATTCTTCTCTCTGGCTCCTCGCTCCATTCTTAAGGTCGCCCACTGAAAGCAAAATGAGAATTATCAGACAAATTAAATAAACTGCAGATAGTAATGGTTCAGAACTGTATCCTGCTGTGTCCGTTGTAGTATCGCAGTAACAAAGCCTCAAAATAGTGATATTTTTCACTAAAGGTGAGAAAAATATTTTATTTGACCACTTCCTTTTGGTATCGATGTGATGGTCGATCCGGTTAATTATGTAATTACATGACATGAGTCTTAATTGGATCACTTAATCTTCCTTTTGTTACATTTGTTATGTATCCCCAATGGCGGGCTCTGCAACCGCAAAAGAACTCATACAGCTGTCACAAGGATTGGGGAAACAAACAACATTCAAGCGATAAACAGCCTTTGGGGCACCAATTTCATAGAGATACAGCCACCGGGGAGGAGAACACAACGGCTGATCCATGTGTCCTTGTAGAGACCTGGAGTTCAGCCAAAGGCCCTGAAAACCTCATATGAGCCCATATACACCATCCACTGACAGTTTAACTGGCTTTTTAACAAATAATGAATTGTTTTATGGAATCAATTCTTTATGATGATTCAGTCAAAATGATTCAGAAAGCATCTACCAAGCTCATATTGGAATCTATAAAACCTAATTGAAACCAGAGGACTTGACTTCAAAGAATCAGTTCGGATTGAAATGAAGAGGCTAAAAGAACCGGGCTGTCTTAAACCTGAACTAAATACAGAACGTGTTTTTCCATTCCACTGCGCTACTTTTCCATTGTTTTATTCATTCCACATTTTTAACAGCAAAAAATGTCTTAGTCTTTACTTCCTGTAACCTTAAATTCGATTAAACTGAATTAAAGAGAAATGCATAAAATCTGCCATACTTTGCCTTGTTTATGTATACCTGAACATGCAATGTACATATGTGTGTGGTGTGGACTCAACATTTGATGTTGCTGCATCTGAATTTCCCCTAAGGGATCATTAAAGTGGATTAGTCAAGTGAGGACAGCAGCTGAGCAACGAGTGTGGAAAGATGTCCTTTCGCTGTGTGAAAGTAAACAGTGACTCTCTCGTGGTCACTGATGATGCTGTGACTCAGTCAGTTGTGGAAGCGAAGGTCGGGATGGGGAAAGAGTGAACAGTCAAGCTGCATGTCAGACTGAATTTTGCTCCCCTGTTCAGGGTCACCGGACAAAAGAGTAAATGGAAGTTAGTCACAGAAAAACAGCCATCTGGAAGTTCTTAGGGAGTCTGGAGACGGTCTGAACGAGTGACTACATCAGTCCAGATGGATGAGAGAGTGGAGCCATAGGAAATAGGAAAGGTCACACACAGCTCCTATTGACATGCATTGAGCAAGCATATTGTTGCAACAATTAGGAATATTTAGGCACCTCATGATTTGGTTTTAATTGATTGAGTCAAGAATGTGATACTTGATGCATCTCAATTTTTTTAATTACAGTGTAGGGGAGCAAATCTTTTGCATTAAATCATGCATTAGAACTAACGATTTGCTTCATGTTATCCAAAGTATGTGATATCTTTGATACTTGCTGTCAGGTCCAAAAAGAGAAACGCATCGAAAAAGCATCAAGGACAGGTCAGTGTTTCTCCATTTCTGAATGGAAACATGCTAAGCCATGTCAACAGAGCTCCAGAATCAACTTGGATATACCAGAAGATATTATGGATGTCCCGATAGAATTTTTGGTATCGGATCGATTCGTTCAGGAAAAAATGGTAGGTATCGATCGATACCACCACAGTTTGAAAAAAAAAAAATTAAATAGAATTTCTATAACTGTGTGCGTTGAACTGATAATCAGTTGTTTGTGTGTTAAACACAATCTACGTAATACAGACAACTTCATTATAAAGAAAAATCACAAATCAAATAAATATATATATATATATATATATGAAGAGTTCAGATGCAAAAGCCTCTAAGTGCCATTTGAAATTTTCTTCTAAAATGGTCATTTTTATGAAGCTTATATATTCAAGTTCAGTAATTTCACTTAAATGACAATTAATAGGTAATCCTCATTGCAATTTAAGTGAAATTACTGAACTTAAATATACAAGCTTGATAAAAATGATCATTCTAGAAGAAAATTTCAAATGGCACTTAGAGGCTTTTGCATCTGAACTCTTCATATATATACACACACATATACACACATATATATATATTATATATATATATATATATATATATATATATATATATGATCATAACCTATGACAAAAAAATATTTTATAAACTAGATTAGTGGGTAACTCAGCAGTAAAATTTAGTCTAGAAAAATCACAAGTGCACAATAAACAGTATAAAATCTGACCTTTTAGTAAAAAAAAAACCTTATTTAGTGGGGAACAAATAAGAAACAATAAGTGTACTAAAGTAGCACTAAATCTGGTAAAACATTACATATTGCTCTTTGTATTGTTGTAAAATACATTCATGAAAAACAAGATAAAAATCTGAAAGATCAATTCATTTATATACTGTATATAGTCTACTATAAAATTAAGACATTTTTTAAATGTACAGCACAGCTGTTTAATGAGACAGCACCATCGATAGAACAGAACAAAAAAAAAGGCTTTTAATAATCTTTCATTGTGCAACAGTATTATGATATGATTATGAAAGACTCAAAACAGTGCGGCACAAAGCGCTCATGCGCATCCCGAGCGCAGAATGATGCGCTTGAAGACACACGGAGTCACAGCGCGCAGCTCTTCGAGTCTGCCGCATTGAAAAGTTAAAAGCATAAAGGAAAGAGAAAGACATATCGATGCATATTGACAGTATCCATCTATGCAATAGTTTATTGAGCCTTTTCTTTTAAGTAACAGTTTTAAATTTTACTGTGCACGCATGAAGAACAAGCGGAGGCTGTTGTTACTCGTTAGTACTCAGTTACACTTTATTTTAAGGTGACAGTTACATTGTAATAACTCAAATAAGTACTGAGTAATATTAATTAACTAAATGTACTTACGGTTTGGTTTAGTGTTACATTACGAGTTATACTAGAGTATTGTGTAACGTCACCTTAAAATAAAGTGTTTCCAGAATTACTTGAATGAATTCATAAATGAATCATCAATGAATATTGATGCAAAAGCATCAGAACCTACATGTGAATCAAAAAAAAATTCAACACAGGTTCATATTATCAAAAGTTTGAGGTCGTTTTAGTATTTGTGAAAATCTCATACTCACCAAGGATTTATTTGATCAAAAAACTGTAATATTGTGAAATATTATTACATTAACCTTTCTACTTTAATATATTTCAGAGAAGCTGAAATTTCATAAGCCATTAGTCCAGTATTCAGTGACACATGATCCTTCAGAAATCATTCTAATAATCCTTATTTAACATTTCTTATTATGCTAAATTGATGAATGGCCAATTTAATGCATTCTTGCTTTTTTAAAAAAGTATTTATTTCCTTTGAAAAAAAAAAATCATCCCAAGTCTGACCCCAAACTTTTGAATGGTAATGTACCTAACCCATCAATGTGGGATTCACAATTAGTGATATGTTTTTTTTTAGGCTTATATTTTCACATAAATTCAAGCAAAGAGCTACAATGCTGATTATCTGAAGCAAAACAAATTCTTTCACTCATGTGGTTAAAAAAACACTTTCTAAAACAATGAGGCGGGTCCTTTCCGGGGATCAACAATGCATGGAAGAATATGTGACAGCACAGGTTAAAGTCTGAGGCAAAGTCAAATGACAGTCAGACCCTCCAGACTTACTAATTCAGTCAAACGAGAATGTGTGTTCTATGTTCAGCCTCTGGCATCTTTAGTGAAGGGAGAGAGTGCTGACTACTGAAGTGAACCAAGTAGAAAAACACAGAGCAAAAGACTCCATGAGTGACCTTCCAACTTATGAGACGTTTACACCATCTCACCTGGTTTAACTTTCCACAGCAAAATTAATCATGAGATAACTCACTCACCTCGAAAAGCTTGATCAGTGACTTCATATACAGTCTGCGGATCCCGAAAGACACGCCGAGGATTGCGGGTACGATGATGAACACCAGTAGAAGGGTGAACCACACCGTGAAGGAAATGCCCAGAAGCATGCAGATCAGGCTGTCGAAGGGGAAGAGGTAGGACTCCATCTTGACCAAGACGCAGGGAAGGAACGATTGAAAAGTGACGGGATTACCTAAACTCAGACTGATGGATTCTTCTATAGTGCCTCAATTTCTGAAGCCTACGCTGAAAGACAGCCTTCATGGGCATGTAGGGGAAAATGATCATTTTATATCCATATCCATCAAATTAACACCTTACGATGCTACAGACATCTCTGCGGGACACATTAGGGTTAAGAAAACCCTGAATGAGACAGGAGTGTTGGAAATATAAATAAATGTGCATAAATGTTCAATCTTTGCTACTTTCACAGTCTCTTGGAATGAATATTTCTTCATCAATGACCTGTTTGAAATTGTATCACATCACCGTCCGCTGCCATTTCTGCCATATCTAGAAAAAAAGAATATTTTTGTTCTTAAGGGTTCGAATAAGCTCACAATCAACTGTCCACATGAAATATTTTGTTTCTGACATATCTTGGGGAAAAAAGGAGGAGAAAATGTTTTTGAAGAGTTCCACGTCATCTATGGAAGCATTCGAGTATCAAATTCAATTTGAAATGTAATATGCAAAATGACAATGCAATATGTAAAATGGAAATGCAATTTTGTAAATTTAGATTTTCCATTACAATTGTACAACGTTGGTGCAAAATGAAAATGGTAATTCAATTATATAATTTACATTTGATACATTAGTTTTAGTATATAAATTGAATAAAAATTTTTGCGATTTGACGATTTTTTAAGTTACAAAATAAAGAGCGGTCACATTATTCTGTATGAAATTGACCGGTCAGATTCTGTGGCCCTCCTGTACCTATAGATTTATCAATATCTGATCAATATTCTTAATAAAATAGAAATGGGGCAGTTTTTGCTTGAACATATCTAATCATTTCTGTAATAGATTTTAATTTAGCAACTTATAAAGCGTAAAATATGTATTACATTTATATATTAAAACTAGTGTATGAAATGGCAAATGTAAATTATATAATTTATTTTTCATTTTACACCAACGTTGTACACATGTAATGGAAAATGTCAATTTAAATACAGAAATATATTGCAATTTTACATATTTTATACAACAAAATTGAATATCGGTACAATATGCTTCCATACACAATTGTCCACATCAAATATTATGACATTATTTAATAAATAAAATGACACATGGCTTTCCCCCTTTATGATTAATCATCTAAAAATTAGATTCGTAGTAATGAAATGTATTGATGAACACTATTGGACAACTATAACGAGTCGCCTATTTAACAGATTGTAACGGACAATTCAACATCACTCTAAAAGTTAAATATCTCTATTATAACACCTAAAGCATAATCTTCATCTTAACACCTGAAATAAATGTTAATTAGATCTTAAATGAACCATAAATGGGTTAAAACTGCAGTTGTATGAAACATTTCTTGTACGCAGCTGTAACTGTTAAATGACTGGATGCTAAAGCGCTTATCAACAGCTTCTCTTTTAATCACGCAATTAAATACCCACACGTCTTTAAATGTATGGAACCCGCTGTTAATACTGACCTGTTCCCTGAAGGTGGCGTTTAAATGCAGATTTGTCCTTTCAATAAAATACTAATTTGATATTTTAGCAACGTGAGACCCTGCTGTTTTTGTTGTTATGCAACAAGTTTAAGAGCATCAGTAGCGGCGCGCATTGCTCGATCAGCAGCATCCACAACTTCCGCTTCCGGTGGGCTCGGCTACTTCGGCATTGGCTGAGGATGTTTGTCCCTCCTACCACCCTACCACTGATCTCCAAGCCTAGCAGTAGCAGTTGTCCTTTTACAGTTTATGGGGCGCGTGTTGCGCTCTTGTTTCGGGAATAAATAGTTGCGGGGATAGCTGATTATAGACCAGCCAGCGGCGTCTGCATTATTAATATATATATATATGAAGAGTTCAGATGCAAAAGCCTCTAAGTGCCATTTGAAATTTTCTTCTACAATGATGATTTTTATCAAACTTGTATATCTAAGTTCAGTAATTTCACTTAAATGATAATTAATAGGTAATCCTCTTTGACATTTAAGTGAAATTACTGAACTTAAATATACAAGCTTGATAAAATTGATCATTCTAGAAGAAAATTTCAAATGGCACTTAGAGGCTTTTGCATCTGAACTCTTCATATATATATATATATATATATATATATATATATATATATATATATATATATATATATATATATATATTTTTTTTTTTTTTTTCCTTTTACAAATATTTAGGCTATAAACTAATAGTCAAGTTTCCATTTTGTTTGACTATACAAAAATCACGCAACTTACCATAGGTCTACTTTTCATTTGAAACTTTTTTAAAATGCTTTTTATGTAGATTTGATTCATTTACTGAAAATCCAATCCAATAATCCATCAAAAACTATTGAAAAAACGATCATATTTATTTATTTAGATGATATCGTATATTTAGATTTTCTTAATGAAATAAAACGGTTCTATTGATGCCATTTCCACCAAAACTGAAAATTTTAATTTGCCCCAATAAACATTAGCATACTTGGTTACTGCCTTTGGAGAGAACAGGCAGTAGGCCTACAGCGTAAGGAATAAAATTAAAAAGGTACATTTATCTGTGCGTCACTTCCGATCTAGCTTTTTATGTGTCAAATTGTGGAATAAGTGTGAAAATCTTAGTGAATCGGATGTGTTTAGTTGTTTAGTTTAGTTTAGTTTAGTTTAGTTTATTAAGATAGCTACAACAGCAAAAGCAGTTGCTATATTCTTCCTGGGGTCTATAGACTTCAACACAAAAAAAATGTTCTTATAACATAAATAAAACCATACATTATATAGACATAAAAGGAGTGTACACATTCATACATGACAAAACAGCAACGTACCAAAAACAATAAAACAAACAGCACATTATTCATTATCACAATAATCACAGTTAGGCTATACTAGGGTTCATAATTTTCACAATGTTTTTCCAACCTTCAATATCAAGAACAACACATAGGCCTATAAAATAATAAAAAGTATTCAAATGTAAAATAAATAAAGTCTTAATCTTTTACGAAAATTCATTGTATTCATTCCCAAATTCAAAAACTGCGGAAGAGAATGCATGCCACCATTGCTCTATAGGCCTACAGCACCGTCTTTTGTCTAAGATTAGTTCGGTAAGATTAGAGGTAACAGAAAGCGACTCTCTGTTGACTGACCTGACGAGTGGAATATTGATGCACAGTACTAAAAAAAGACAGTCTGCTGTGTAGTATTTCTGGCATTTTTGTAATAATTTTCCTAGCAAAGTTAACAATACAATATGGCTAATTAAATCTACTTTTCACACTTAACCAAACTACTAGTAGGCTATTCAAGTCTCTGACACTAATCCTGAAAGGGCAACCTAAGACTACCCGAGCTGCTTTATTTTGAGCAACTTGCAGTTTTTTTAAATTCATTTCAGTCGTACTTGACCAAATAATTGAACAAGAATCCAAATGGGATAGAGAACTAATGATTCTACTAGTAACTTAATCACTCTATTTGGAATACATTTTTTACAATGCTTAACAACTGCAAGACTCCTTCCCATTTTCAATAGTATTTTGATTTTTATGACTATTCCAACAAGAGTAGCTTTACCTCCGTAACCTGTTCTATTGCAATACCCCCCACAAACAAATGTAGCCTATGATACCAGATGTAGCCTGATTTAGTATGCACAAAGCCAAACTTGAATAGCCTTAAACAAATAAGTTGGCAATTTTTTCATAAAATTGTTAAAATGTAAGTGCATGTGATGTTATGGAAATAATGCGGTGGAAATGTTCACTGTTGATTTTTTTAAATTAACCAGTTCCGATTAATTTCAAATGTTTATACCTACGCCAAAATGTTCCATACTGTAACGATCACCAGCTGGAGTGCCCCTGAGAGTCACCAGAGGGCACTCCACATCAGACTGATTACTTCACAAAACTACATTTCCCATCATACACCTCCCTGGACTGATTACACCAGACACCATAGCTACACATGCACTGTACTGATTGTACACACACCTGCACTTCATTTACACACACATAAAAGCCACTTCCAAACACTAGCCTACTTCTCTGCGAAGTATTGATTTGCCTTGGTGAGCATTTCTGAGCGTGTTATCCTGTTTCTTGTTTATCTGGTTTTGATTTTGGACTGTTTCCTCATCTGTACGATTGTTATCTGCCTGGCCCGACTTGCCCCGAATTCTGCCTGTTGTCTGGATTGCCCCTGCTGTTTGAACTAGCCTACCTTGCTCTGTCTGCCCTGTTTGACCCTGCCTGTACGATCTTCCTTATTAAAAGCTGCAAATGGATGCCCTTGTGCCTACGCCTACGTAACACATACAGAGTAAATTCATTGCTTCTTATGTTTTAGTCTGGCCTTCTAAAAATAGTTTGTGTCATTCTTATCACAGAGAGTGTTGTGATTGTGAAATTGACACTCAAAAATTAATGTTGGCGATACCATGTTAATGCAGAACTATCTCTGGCCAGATGCTGGAGCTGGAACTCTATGCGTTATGCAGGTAACAGAAACTAGCTGATTGCATTTGGAATGAAATAAATCATAACAACAAAAAAATGTATTGCACTGAGTACATGACTTATCCTTTGATATAACATGTTTCTGTTTGCGATGTTAAATCTGGGTCAGTAGGCTAATTCAATTGCTTTATTATTTGTATTGTTTGGTCTTGGTGTTTGAAGAATACAAGGTAAAACGAACTCTTTGATTGCTCAACTCTTTAATGAAATCTACACTCTACAAAAAGTTGTTTTGGCATGCATAGAATAACTCAATTTAGACTTGAAATCACGCAAATAAGATACAAGAAATCCAATTGTCTCTCTCTCTCACACACACACACACACACATTATCATAGAATGAATTAAGGTCAAAGACGCTCATTTATCTGTTAACTAAACTCACAACATTTAAATACAGGACAAAACTACACAACGTATGCTTACAGTAGGCTACTCTGCTGTGTTGACTCATAATTGCATCAGCACTGGCATTCATGCAAGACAATGTGCAAAAAAGGGCAATTTAATGTTTTCTTTATGGCAAATCTTTCTCAACTTTTTCAAAAATATGTCCACACATACAGTAGTGCATAGGTCCATTATATTGTACAATAAATAGCAAATGATTGATAGCAAAGATTTCCAGCACTTCCCAGTACACTGATATATAAAATAAAATCTTTGTGATAGTCTAATATATCATAGGCTACTATAAAACAGCCAGAGTTTTTTAAAGGGAGACTATACACACTCATCTCTATATACTTTACAAATATTAATAAATAGCTTAAATAAGAAACAGCAATGTTATTGCACCCTACTGTCACAAAGTAGGTGTGAGATGCCAGTAAATGAAAGAATACTGGATATTTGATGCTTATTAACTCAGCAATTTGATCACTGGCTTTTTTTGGGCGTTTTTTTTGCATGAGACACCTTGCAGGCTTTTTATGGGGTTTAAAACCCGTTTCACAAATATATATCAGAGATCACAGTATGAGCGAGGCCTCCTCTCATTGCCACTGTTGGCTTCTGTGCTTCATAAAAGCTGTCATGGAGGGTTATGCAGATCTTTCATTTGTGCTTTGAGGTCAGAGGTCATATTCCAGAAGTTCCTCTTGTGAGGCTGCTCCCATTTCCTCATAATCTTTCCTCTCCTCTTCATCTCCTCCATCCTCATCTTCCTATGTCAGAGCATAGGAGCTTCAGTTTTTGATGTGGTTTGTCCACCTTTCCTCTAGCGAGACATCATTCTCACAAATTCTGAAAGAAGAAAGGCCAGAAATTGGTTTAATTTAACACTGAAATACTCATTTAAGAACAAGTCCTGCTGTGTATACACACACACACACACACACACACACACACACACACACACACAAATATCCAAATATTAAAATATACACACAATCATGTTGTGTTTTCATGTTTTATGGGGACTTTCCATAGACAATGATTTTTATACTGTACAAACTGTATATTCTATCTCCCTATATTAACCCCACCCCAAAACCATCACAGAAAACTTTCTGCATTTTTATATTTTCAAAAAACATCACTTAGTATGATTTATAATCTGTTTTCCTCATGGGGACCAAAAAATGTCCCAACAAGGCCAAGGATTTCAGATATTTTCATCTTTGTGGGATATTTTATCCCCATAACATAGGGTTTACATTCCACACACACACACATACCCATAAATAAATCCATAGAAAATATAGTTCATTTTTCTTTATTTTATAGTTCAAGTTTAATTTGCTAATTGTAACCCCCACAAAGGTTTTGTAGTCAACAACAACCATTTTCTCCCAATTTAAAGCTGCAATACCTAAGATTTAGATGCCGCAAAAGGGCGCTACATTCAAAACAACAACAACGGCTTTGCTTGATGACGACGTAGAGGAACGCGGAATGATGGGAACTGTTGTTTTCAACTCCACCGTGGATAAATCAGTCAGACTGGAATCGAAAATTAGTTGTCATGGATGAGGTAAAGTTCGATTTCTATAAACGTTGCGTTTAATGACATGCTTGTTTTTCATTAAACTGAAACAACCGCAAGAAAAGTCAGGTTTAAAAGTAAATTAGTTACTGTACGAGTCACTGGACAAAGCTATGGTGGAGAGGGTTTGAAGGGCCAGGTCTCTTGCAAGGAGTTGACGTGGCTGGTCCTGCTTGGTAACTTTATAAAAATAAAAAATCAATTTAATGTACATTTGACACATCTTTTCATGTCATGTAAGTATTCAACCACAGCTACAGTTTCACAAAATTAACGTTAAGGGGGTCGCACACCGGACGAGAAGCTGCAGCGCCGCGTCGTGCCACATCTTTAAAATTCGAACACATTATTATCTATAAGTGTAACGTTACACATACCGGCAGCGCCATTCGGCGTCTACGCAGCGCCCAGCGACGGTTCAGGACCGTGTTCAAAATGCTGCTGCGCCACAGAGCGCCATTTACATAGTTTTAAATAAAATTTTAATTATTTTTGTCTCAAATCGTTGCTAATGGATCCTGACTTCGCCCTATGCTGCAATATGCATTTAGTTTTGCAGTCATTTACAGAAATCAGTTGCTTGAATGACAATTGCTGATGTTATTATTAGATTTTTCAGGTGAGATTCTCAATTCATTCAGTGAACGGATGCTCTGAGGTAAAGTTTTCAGAATGCAACCTCAGCAACGATTGTATTTAATTGTACAGTACAATCATAACATAGAACAGACATTATCTTCATTTCATGCCATTAAACATAACAATATTGCTGGCCATACACTGATGAGAAAGTGCGTGTCCGGTGTTCGATACTGTGGAGTTGTCCTAAACGTGGCGCTTCTCGTCCGGTGTGTGAGCCCCTTTACAGCCAACAGTTCACATTCCGAGAATAAATGAAAAGAATAATTGTGCTCCATTCCATAACAAATGCGCGAAACAAGCTGACGTTTGTTGCTTGATAGACGCTAACGCACAACTACAACTACCGCATTTGTCCAGGACTACACGTAGTACGAGCGGAAACCGAGGTAAGCGGATATGACGCGATTGACTGGCGACTCCCAGCTCACCCCTGCTCACACGCCCCGTTTCCTTGGTTAAAATCTAAATTTTCTCGCGATTTAAACATTGTTTGAAACATTTGGAATATTGTGAGTTATCATCATACCCAAATATATAACACTGGCCTTGTGATTTTGGGATATTTTAATGCAAAAATCTTAGGTATTCCACCTTTAAACTTGATATGTCTATTTATTTTGTCCAAATTGTGCATTATCATTATTATTATCAGCTGCCTTGTGTTATTTTTACATTTGGCATTGTTTTCCCTTGCTGTCTGTGACCCATTTTGAGCTGTAACCCATCATTTGGGAACTACTGCTCTATAAATGCTTGCTTTACAAATATCCTTTGAAAAAAAAAATGAAATGTACCATTGACCTCGGATGAGTCAAATTCAGCCTGAGCTCAAAATACAGCAAGAGGACGTTGAACTGTCACACCTCCAGACATCAACCGTAACAGCTATTTTTGTCCTTTCCGTTTTCATGCTCTTTTTGCGAGGTGAATATAATCCTGTGGTTAAGAGATAATCTGGTTGACAGCTCTACTACTGTCACTTTACCGCCTTCACCATGATGAGATTCACTAACAGCTAAACCGTGTGACACAGCGGCTCACAGCAACAGGCACCAATAGAAATAATAATAGATCCAAAAATAGGGATCATTTCTCTCAGTCCTTTTTTCATATTCTATATTTTGCCTTGAATTTTCCCCTGAAGTCCACTTATGTTAGTCCAGGTTTCCCCAATCTTCCCTCTGAATGAACCATGGTCTGCTTAGACTGAAGTTTGGGCTGTGAACATAAGAGTATCTATGTATTTTTTATGCTAAAATCACAAGGAAATTCTGTTGATCGCTTGCTACTTAATAATTTTGAAAACAAAAGAGAACAAACATATAATTCAATTTGGGTTTTATCCTGGAATGGTATGATTATGATTTATTATAATTACATTTTACAGCAGAAACACAGAGGGAATGTGAATCTAAGATTTTTGGGGTTATTGTGGACAGATTCAATCAAGCTATTGCACAGCAATATAGAAACTGCAGCAGTGAAATTTGAATTACTAATTAGCAGCGCAAAATCAACACAAGGTGGCTCACCTTCAAAGTCCACGTGCCCGTCTCCGTTTAAATCGATGTCCCGCAGAATGTCCTCCAGATCTCTGTGACCCACCTGAAGGAAAGAGGATCAATAAAATGATGAAATTGGAGAGGAGAGCTAAAAGCTTTCAGATGGTTCAGCACAGTAAATAACAGCACCTGCTGGCCCAGCAGTTTCTTCATGGCCTCTCTGAGTTCTGCTGTACTGATCTGACCGTCTCCGTTGGTGTCAAACTGAGAGAAGGAGAACAAAACAAGTTGTGATTTCACTTTTTTCATTTTAAATAGTGTGTAATGTTGCTGTTGGTGCATGAACAGTATCTGCAAAGTTGCAGCGCTGAAAGTTCAATGTAAGCAGAGATATTCTTTTAAAAATCAGGAAGTGTAATGCCTACAAAAACAACTCGATTGGGACTACAACAGGGTTTTAGACGTCACTAACCCAGACATTTACATCACCCCTCCCTCCGGAATATAAGTAAGTAATGTAAAGGCCAATTTATACTTCTGCGTAGGGTGCGCGCAGTAGGGACGGCGTAGCATACGCACAGACGCGTCCCATACCGCGTACCCTTCGCCGTCGCCTGACGTGCACCTCTTCAAAAATGTAACTACACGTCGCGACGACGCGGACCGCAAGATCGGTGATTGGTCGGCTTGGTAGCATCGCATCCTCCTACGCATTTCCGCACGTACCTTCTCACGCATTTCCACCACTGTCTATGATTTCCACACGTACCATCTCCTCCGACGTCTTCTGTCATTTCTGCCTTTCAGTTTTAGTAATTTCACTAAAGTGAACTGTTTTTCCACCTCAATAAGCTCCAACTCCAACATGATCAGCTCTCTTTCAGTCGATATTGCTTGTCGTAACCTAGCCGTGAGGAATCTAACACAGTGGGACATTAAAACCCTCCGCCGCCAACTAGCGTTCCGGAGCAGTACTGCAGAGCAACCAAGACCTGAACTCAGAAGTATAAATGCTCACAACGGCGTCGCCTACGTGCGTAGCCAACGCCGTGTACTACGGCGTACCCTCGAAGCAGAAGTATAAATTGGCCTTAAGTAATGTCAGGTCTTCTGTGTTCGAGCTTCCCACGGACGCTGTACTTCGTCAACAATGGATTAGAGCCAGACCGATATATCGGCAGGCCAATATTATCGATATTAGGCATTTTCAAAACTATCGGTATCGGCAGTTATAATGGCCGATAAATGAATATTTTAAAAAAAAAACAACGTGACTGTCCTTTTAACTTTCAACAATGTGACTGAAGTATTTCTTTAATTGCACATGACAGTTATAGCAATGAGACATATCATCTCTCCTTGGCCTGTTATATTGAAAATGTATATTTTACAATTTGCACTATGACGTTATCCATTGCTAAATTATGGCTCATCATAGACTAGCTAACCACAAAGCTAGCTAATGCCACTATCATCAGTGTAAGACCGCTAACGGTAATATTAATGAACTTTGGTTCCTCTGTTCTATTGCGACAATAAAAGAAACAAGTTTCTTTTTAAAATGCATTATCATATTATTTTAGTTAAAACTCATACATAAATACAAATAACTAATGTTAGGGAAATGTTTTGTTGTGTGTGTATATATATATATATATATATATATATATATATCGGCCGATATATCGGAATATCGGATTTTAAAACCAACATATATTTGTATCGTTATCGGCCTTCAAAATCCTTTATCGGTCGGGCTCTACAATGGATAGAATTAATGTTTGATTATGTTCCTGAAAATGACGATCGTAATTTAGCTCTCCGTGCTGCGCATTTTATGAAAGACAGCTTCCAGAATTCAATGCCGGATTCAACAAGAAACTGTTACTAAAACATGAAGCAGTTTCAACTTTAAAAACCAGAGGCAGCAGTTGTTGGGCCACAACCTGTAAGTAGGCTAAGTCTTAATCATTTTAAATGTATTTGCATGTATAATTTCAGACGTAGCCTTGTGCTTTATTTTTTTCAAATGCCAGCGCTGGCTTTATAGCCACTAGGCTACTAGTTATATAGCTATTTTGTGTCTACGACAAACACGTACAAACATTATGGACTGAATTTTGTATAAGTACTAATGTTGTAAATGTGTTTTTCATGTATATATGTTTTATGACATTATTTTCGAATTGATCAAGAACGTAAAATAATGCCAACGCTGTTTGTGTATATAACGTTAGTAGCCAGTCAGTTCAATGCTATTGTGTAAAACAAACATGTATAAAGTTAAAAAAATGAAGAAAATTAACATTCAGAAACGTTTTGTAAGAGCCTTGTGTGGTGAGGTTCTGCTTGACTCTCCTCATTGCTGCTTTCTGGGTCTGATCATGCCTCAAACTGATACTGCAGTATCGACACCATTATTTATATGATTGGACCAGAGCGCATGCACGTTTCACCCGTAAAGGTAATGGTCGTAAAACGTGAGCTACAGTTTAGCCAATCACAACACACCGGCCCAAACTAACCAATCTGAGCCCACTGCCTGTTTCTGAGGGAGTGGTTTCATAGAATCAGGAAGTCGACCAGTCGTTCAAAGGACAGAGGAGAAAGCGGCTTACAATAAAGGTGAAGTTTATGAAAAATAAGACTCTTTAAAAAAGAAAAACCACAAATTCATGTTATATTGCACCCCATAAAAACAATCATGCAAAGGAAAAAAAGCAGTAAACCCCCCTTTAACATGTCTGGATCCAAATGATCCTGCTCTGAATGCAATTTTACTGTGTTTTACGAAGAAAGCAGGAACTCTACACAGAAACCGTACATTTTGTTTGTTATTTGATAATGTTAGTTCTTCATTTACCCCTTGTTTTTAATTTTCATGTTGTGTGGCGCCTTCACCTTATGGCTGCACTATTCATTGAAATAAAACCCAAATCATCACATGGCTTAGTGCGATTATCAAATCACAAAGCTGCGATTTAATGAAATATATATATATAATGTGTGCCACATGTTTCAGTTTGAGGCACTGTTCTTACACGTGTTCAATGTTTTTCCCTGTATTTTTACATCAAAATAAAAGACTGATGGTTTAACATCTGAAAATGAAAATGATGGTTTAAAATCTGAAATACAATAATAGTATTGTACAGTGAGATATTCCAATAGGAATATTTTATTATTACTAATAGACATACATACTGTATATATACAGAAAATTCTGGCCAAAGTGTGTTGCACATTAAACCTGGGATGTTTTTAAAATTGCATTTTACAGTTGTAATGTAAAAAAATATATATTATATTATCATATTATTTTTCTTATTGTATAGTAAAATATCTGTTATTGTATAGTGAAATATTACAAAAGTAATTGTAAATTATATACAAAGTAGTAACACATACACTAACAGTAAATCATATTCTATATAATAATAATAATCATAATTTATTATTATTGTTTTATAATTGCTATAAAATAATAACAATAATAATAGCAACAACTACAACAACAATAATAATATATTTATTATTATTGTTTTATAGCCATACTGATATATAATTTCAAAATTCTGGCCAAATCGTGCAGCCCTACAAACAAGCACAGCAAAGCTGGAATGTTTTTTTTAAATCACCACTGCGATTTTTTGTAAGAAAAATCACAATTTGATTATTTCGCCAAATCATTTGGCCCTACCTCACTCACCTCTTTAAAAGCGTCTCTCAATTCCTTTACTCCGATCATATCTGCCGTCTCAGCCAGAAGTTTGGGGCCCATCAACTCCACAAAATCTTCAAAATCCACATGGCCCCCCACTATAAGACAGAGGACACAGAACTTAGTGAGCTTCCTATGCAAGCATCATCAAATAGAGCCGCATGCATGTTAAAGAAAACGAATCGGTTACCTAACGTAACCTCGGTTCTCTCTAGATGAGGGAACGAGTATTGCGTAAGCTAGCTTACGCTACGGGAAAGATTCATCTTTGCTGAGAAGTTGAAGCCAAAAAATTATTCCATAATTTTGTAATCATTGTCAACGCAGTCTCTTCTGAGGCAGACCATGAGCGGGCTAGCTAGCGGCTCATTGGTTCGCTCAGAGAGAATGCACGAACCTATGGGAGAGCGGCGCTGAGTCCGCGGCCAATGAGCGGACGGCGCTCGCTTACTGCGTCACAGCCCGCCAAAAGGGGCGTGGCTACAGTGTATAAAGGTCGCTCTCCCAGCTCGTTCGTTGATTCTGTAGCATGAAGCGAAACGCTAGTGGCGCAAGCACGGCCGGGA
Organism: Pimephales promelas; assembly: GCF_016745375.1. Next base: position 619,918 of record NW_024121120.1, on the reverse strand, counting down.
ACGCAATACTCGTTCCCTCATCTAGAGAGAACCGAGGTTACGTTAGGTAACCGATTCGTTCTCTTACGAGAGGTTCTCTCGTATTGCGTAAGCTAGCTTACGCTACGGGAACACCTGGTCAACGCCGTGCGCGCTAAGTAACCACTAAGCATCCCAGGGGAACACCGGGGGAATCTATAAGTGGATGAAGATAATACGGCGGCCAGCATAGCGGCCGTTACTATCTAGTGCAAAAACGCCCAAGGCGGCCGGCGAAGGCGGGCCGTGATGTGTAGGCTAATGCATAAGCACATAGGGGAACACAAGGGGTGAGCCGGTTGTGATGGAACTCCCGATAGTGCGGCTTCTATAGGAGGGCTGTGAGTACTAGACCGCCAGAATTTTAGCCTGTAAGGCTGGAACTTCCAAGTTGTAAAATCTAACAAAGGTGGAGGGGGAGGCCCATCCCGCAGCCACACAAATGTCGTGGATGGAAATCCCGCAGGACCATGCCCACGATGAGGCCATGCCTCTGGTGGAATGAGCCCTGATGCCCAGAGGGCAAGGCAGGTCTTAAGCGGCATAAGCAGAGGCAATCGCGTCTACTATCCACCTGGATAGGGTCTGTTTCGAGGTGGCTAGTCCCTTAGCGCGGCCACCGAACGACACAAACAGCTGCTCCGAGCGTCTGAACGCGGCAACGCGTGTAGTGTACACTCTGATAGCCCGAACCGGGCAGAGGCGGTCAGCGTCACGTTCGCTATCGGATGCAGGCAGCGCCGATAGAGAGATCACTTGCGCCCTGAAAGGGGTACCAATCGCTATTGGAACATAACCGTGTCTAGGCTTTAGAATGACTATGGAGTCACTCGGTCCAAACTCTAGGCACGCGGCGCTCGAAGACAGCGCGTGAATGTCCCCCACACGTTTTACTGAGGCGAGAGCCGTCAGAAGAACGTTTTTTTAACGAGAGGTATTAGCTCCACGGACTCAAGTGGTTCAAACGGTGGGGCTTTCAGAGCTTCTAGAACTATAGAAAGATCCCAGACCGGCACCGTAGGGGGGGGGGGGCGAGGGGGGTTCATCCTTCTGGCTCCCCTGAGGAAGCGGATGATTAGCTCGTCTTTGCCCAGAGACTGGGCGCGCCGGGGTTCAGCGAACGCCGCGACGGCTGCCACGTAAACCTTAAGAGTGGATGGGGACCTGCCCTGATCCAGCATCTCCTGAAGGAACACTAGCAAAGACGAAACCTCGCACGTCCGTGGGTCCAAATTCATGTCGGTGCACCATTTGGAGAACACAGACCATTTTGCAGCATAGAGCTTTCTGGTAGAATCCGCTCTGGCGTGTTTGATCGTGTTCAAAACCCCTTCTGGCAATTCGACGCGTAGTCGTTGGTCACCCATGCATGAAGCGCCCAGCGCTGTGGATGGGGATGCCAGATCGAGCCGCGGGCTTGAGTGAGGAGATCTGCTCTGATTGGAATGGGCCACGGGGCTGTCTGTGACAGCCGCGTTAGCTCCGGGAACCAATCTGATTCTCCCAGCGCGGGGCTATGAGGAGCACCGAGTGGCGTGAGTCCCTGATTCTCTGAATGACCTGCGGTAGCAGAGAAATCGGGGGAAAAGCATAGAGCGGGCGGCGGGGCCAATCCTGGGCTAGCGCGTCCTCGCTCTTTGAAAAGAATATTGGGCAGTGAGCGTTCTCTTCTGACGCGAAAAGATCTATCTCCGCTCTGCCGAATAGGCGCCACAGTGTTTGGACTGTTTGAGTGTGCAGGGACCATTCTCCGGGGGAGACCAGGTTCCTGGACAGCCTGTCTGGACCGTCGTTCAGATGGCCCGGCACGTGCGTCGCTCTGAGCGATAGCAGGTGACTCTGGGACCACAATAGGATGCGGCGTGTCAGATGAAGAGATTCTTGGATCTGACGCCGCCCTGACGGTTGATGTATGATACCACGGCCATATAGTCGGAGCGAATCAGGACGTGGTGACCGTTTATGCACGGGAGGAAGCATAGCAGCGCGTTCTCGACCGCGATCATTTCCAGACAGTTTATGTGTAAGGAACTCTCGTGGCTCGACCACTGGCCGGCGGCCGGTGAGCCCTCGCAAACCGCTCCCCAACCCGAGTTGGATGCGTTTGTCGAGATAACTTTCCGGCGAGAGAAGGTTCCCATGGTAACGCCCCTCTGAAACCACTCGCTTACTGCCCATGGCTGCAGTGCAGTGATACATGTCTGAGTAATCCTGATCATCTGGCGGCCCGTCGTCCACTCGTGGTGGGATACGCGGCTCTTTAACCAGAGTTGAAGGGGGCGCATGTGCAGAAGACCCAGCTGTAGCACAGCGGAGGCTGAAGCCATATGACCCAGCATCCTCTGAAGCGATTTCAGGGATGTATGGGTACCCATCTGAACGAGGCGGCCAGTCGCTGAACACGGCGCGCGCGCTGTGTGGATAAGCGAGCCGTCATCGTGATAGCGTTCAAATCTATTCCAAGGAACGAAATAGTTTGACTGGGCTGGAGAGAGCTCTTTGTCCAGTAGACAGAGAGTCCCAGCGCTTCCAGATGGTAGAGGAGAACTGTGCAGTGCGACAGCAGCTCCGTCTGGGAATCTGCTAGACTCAGCCATTCGTCCAGATAATTCAGTATGCGCAGCCCTTGACTTAGCAGGGGGGCGAGCGCTGTATCCATGCACTTCGTGAACGTACGGGGTGCTAAGGATAGGCCGAACGGGAGAACGGCATACTGATAAACTTGGCCCTCGAAGGCGAAACGTAGGAATGGCCTGTGATGAGGGCTTATCTGGATCTGAAAATATGCATCTTTCAGGTCTAGAGAGATGAACCAGTCCCCCTGGCGGACGTGCGCGAGGAGTTTCCTGACTGTGAGCATTTAGAACGGTCTCTAATGAGCGCTTTGTTCAAAGCCCTGAGATCTAAGATCGGCCTGAGGCCGCCGTCTTTCTAGGGAACCAGAAAATAACGGCCGTAACACCCCGACTCGGTCATAGATGGTGGGACTCTCTCTATAGCGCCCTTCTGCAGTAGCTTGGCTATTTCTAAGCGAAGCGTGTTCATAGCGGGCAGCTGACAGTGGATTCGAGCCGCACGCGCGAGCGTGGCGGGCGGCGACGAAACTGTAATCGATAACCATTCTTTATTATGCTAAAAACCCACGGGGAGATGCCGGGGATGGCTTCCCACGCTTCGTAAGCGGTTGAATGGATATTTCGCCCTGATTGCTGCACATCGCGGGCTGGACACTGTGTGTGGGCACGCTTATAATGTGGGTGGCAACGGGACTTACACTCAGAGAGGAGTTTTATGGGCCGTGTGACAGAGCGGGCAGAGGGGGGACACGCGCACGGGCTCGTGGGCGTGCTTATGTACTCTGCTACTGGAGCGGAAGTGCTCGCTCCGTGAGAATGGGCTCTGTGAGACCCTGGGCATAAGGTGCTTGTGTGTGTACGTGAGCACAGCTTGTGGGCACATTTATTACACTTGAGGCTTTTATGCTCATTTTTGTGAACTCTCTGGGTAGCCGTGAAAACGGCATTTAGACGCTCGCAAGCGGGCAGGGAAACCGGCTTGTTTGTGGCGGTAAACACTACTGCAGTCAGCGGTGAAACGGGGACTAACAGTGGGCGAAGCTTTTACGGCGATCCGGCCGCAGCGGGGGAAAGCCGTCCTTTTCTCAGCTGTGCTAGGCAGACTTCAGTTGATCGGGCCTCAGCGCGATCTTGGGTCGAGGCCCCCTGGAGGAGGCTGTCTGCGGCGGCTGTCTGAGCGAGAGCGAGGGCGGCCGCCCTGTCTACGCTGGGGCTGCTGAGCTTGCTGAGGCAGGCGCTGCTGAGCTTGCTGACGCTGTTGTGGGGTTCTGGCAGGAGGCTCGTGAGAGCGGCCTGTCGAAGAACTAGAGCGGCGGCAATAACAGATTCATGGCCTGAGTCGCTTTCTGTACCTCGGAGAAGCGGTCAACGATGCCCGTGACGGCAGATCCGAAGAGCCCGGTAGGAGATATAGGCGCGTTGAGGAACAGGGCGCGTTCTGAATCTCCCATATCGGTGAGCGTGAGCCACAAGTGTCTCTCAGTGACAACGAGGGCGGCCATGCATTTTCCCAAGGCTTGTGCGGCGGCTTTAGTGGCGCGAAGGGAAAGATCCGTCGCGCTTCTCAGATCCGAAAGGATGGGCGGGTTCCTACCGCTGTTCGCCATCTCGCACGAGATGTCGCTCTGGAGCGCCTGGATGGAATGCAGCGCTGAGGCGGCCTGTTCGGCGGCGTCAAAGGCGCGGGCAGCATGGCAGTATAACTCATCTCGGCGGCTCCGTCCACTGAGCGAAGCGGACCCCTCGGAGCGGATAAGAGCCGAAAGAGGGGCATTCCAGGATTTAGTGAGCTCGAAGAGAAGCTCAGGCAGGAATGGTGCAGCCCGGCTGCAGGCGGGGGCCGGGCGCTGGTTCGGTGGTTGCTCTGGGGGAGGAGACCACTCGAGACCCAGGCGGTGGATGGCCTGCGAAAGGAGGCGCGAAAGTCCCTCCTCGATGCCGGCGCGGGTCCCCGCAGACTCTCTCGTCGATGAGCCGATCGACGACCAATCCTCGCTGTCAGAAGGGTGCAGCGAACAAGAGTCCTTCTCATCCGCGGTGTCGTCGGAGGCGACAGAGCGGCCATACGGCGGCAACTGTAAGTCCGGCAGGGGCGGAGAGGGAGAGCGGTCGGTGGGCGGCGGCGGCGGCCCACATGGATCCGCAGGGGGCTCCGGCGGCCTCTGGGAGCGGCGTTTCTTCTTCCGCGGCGAAGTGAGAGGCGGCGCGGGAGCGGTTCTGACTGCCTGTAGTCGAGCCCGCAGGGAAGACGGAGGCAGGTCCTCGCAGTGGTCGCATCCTCCGTTGGCGAGGGCGAGCTCTGCGTGTTCCACTCCGAAACAGAGAACGCAGAAGCGGTCTCCTTCCTCGAGTGAAGAGCGGCATGAGCCGCAGGAAATACGAGGCATCTTGAAAAAGACGCTCGGCTCTTTTAGGAATATGGAATAGTAAAAAAGGATACGCGTCGGATGGCGCTAGCTTGCTGGGCGGCTGAAGGTGGCAGACGGCCGGCTTCCTCAGACTCCGGAGCTCGCTAGACGGTGCCTTCTCAACGACGGCGGCTTCTTCCCAGGACAGCGGATGCGTGTAGCTCGCTGAAATGAACAGAATCAACGAACGAGCTGGGAGAGCGACCTTTATACACTGTAGCCACGCCCCTTTTGGCGGGCTGTGACGCAGTAAGCGAGCGCCGTCCGCTCATTGGCCGCGGACTCAGCGCCGCTCTCCCATAGGTTCGTGCATTCTCTCTGAGCGAACCAATGAGCCGCTAGCTAGCCCGCTCATGGTCTGCCTCAGAAGAGACTGCGTTGACAATGATTACAAAATTATGGAATAATTTTTTGGCTTCAACTTCTCAGCAAAGATGAATCTTTCCCGTAGCGTAAGCTAGCTTACGCAATACGAGAGAACCTCTCGTAAGAGAACTTACGGTTCATGTTGATCTGCTGGCTCAATTCGATGAGCTCCATCTCAGTGGGCATGTATCCCATGGTTCTCATGCAGTTCCCCAGGTCTTTGCAGCCAATGAAGCCGTCTTTGTCTTTATCAAACTCTTTGAAGGCTTCTCGTAGCTCTGTGAAGATAGAAAGCAGAGGAAGGAAGGACAGTTGAGAGGGAGTCAGAGATGATGAAAAGAGAATATTTTAATGTACAATTATACTTCCCGCATGCAAAACAATTTTGAAGACAATTACAAAGCACTTACAAAGCACAACAATTTATCTATGAATGACCAAAACACTTGAAACTAAATACTTCTTCGCAAACCCTCTCCACTAAAAAAGAAATAAATGGCTCTTCAAATTAAAATGGAACGATTGACACATTGTATGCTCTGCGAAATTTCAATAGCGAGAATTTTCACACATTGGAATGCCAGAATTACATGTTCAAAACACTCTGTTTAGTTTAATATCAAACAATCAACCTAATAACTACATGTTTACTATGAATGGCTTCTATTTCTAATGCATTTGCAGGGAACAGAGGGTGAGATAATCTTTGTCTTATTAAAAGGCTTTATGAAAGATGCTTATGGAATTAAAGGTTGGAATGTTGAATCCTCAAAAACTAGATTTGCATGTCCAGTTTTCAAGGCAGCAAAATAAGAGTGTTTTAGGTAATCTCAGGTTTTATAGATGCAAGAAAGACAACTGTCCTTTTTACTAGTGTAAAATGAAAGTACACACACTCACACAATTTATCAAAGCTGAATTTTACTCTTCAGTGTCTTAAACCTGCAGAAAACATTCTAATATGCTGTGTTCAAGAAACATTTCTAATTATTAACAATGAGCTAGAACTTACCATCCATTTCCTCTGGTCTCAGCTCTCTGTTCTGCAACAAAATAAACAAAGTAATCAACAACAATCCACACAAATGTGTGCACTTTTGTTCCATTGATGACATCAGCTGCATCCTTCTCCCGCTGTGAAGAATCCAGTCATTTAATTCAATGCACCGTTTCCTGCTGGAGAGAAGCAGCAACTCATTACAGCAATGGCACATGTAAACTAATACACCCAACCTTTTCATGGCGCCCCCCTGTCTCTAACGGAATTTACGTCAGATTTTTTTTAATTCGATCTTCCTCATTTGGATTAAGTAATCTGGAACAGCACATATAAACTCAGGATTGATCTCTCATAATCAGCTTTAAGCAGTTATTTTTTATTTGATCCCAGCATTCCCTGTTCCACACATCTCTTCGAACACAAGCACACACAGGGCTCACCTCCAAACAATCTCTGAGCTCCTGCAGAGGAACTCGATCACGTGCCCCAAGACCCCTGCAGAGGCTAATAAACGCAGATCCCTGCGATTCATACATAAACACACACACGCAGCACTTCTTCTGTATGACTGTCTGCAAAATGTCTTCATTTGAAAAAAAAGAAACAGCCTTGTGTACCTCAAAATTGTATCAGTGCTTACCATACTTTGCACATATATATATTAAAAAAACTATATATATATATATATAAATGTGTGTGTGAATTTATACATATATATATAGACATTAACCACTCAAATGGGTTCAGTTCAGGATATTGTCAGAGTGATTCAAACCAGTAACTCAGTAACTTTTTTTGAACTAGGCTATTCATTAGAAGAACCAGCTCATAAGAATCATTTGTTCAGAAACCAGACACTGGTAGCACTGTTTTAGTAAATTCAGAACCAGCTCCTATTCAGTCTTCCAGGAATCAGACTAATTTGGTTGTGTTATATGTTTTGATTCATTAAAAGAACAATAATAATTCGTTCAGCAATTACACTAGTTGCGCTGTATGTTTCTGACTAAAAAAAACTGAGTCATAAGAGTCATTCATTTGTGAATCAGACTGCAATGTTCATAGAGTCAATAGAGACTATTCTTGCCATTATTCGGTGGTACACAGTCATAACATGCAATACAGGCTATACATACATTCACAACTTGGGTAAAAAGATTATTTATTTTGCTGTATCACTAAAGATTCAACAGAGGGGACGCACCATTAATGCATTTATAATGTGCTTTCCCCCCATCCTTTTGCCTTCATTAGTCCACTTTAACTACAAATAATCTTTCAGTGAGCTCAAAAAAGCTCTTTACATAAATAAGTACACATTAACTGGCAAAATGCTGTTTAAACTAGATAATATAGCATGTCACATCACAGAAAAAAGGATGTCGAATACCCATTTACAGTTTTTTTATGGGTCCTATTTCAGTACAGATTAAATTTATGAAATATTTTTTAAATGTATTGCATTATCGCTGGAATGCTTGATTCTGGTAATTCCTACTAAACTGTAAAAACTTTGTCAATGTGTATATTTAAAGCTGCAGTCCAAAGTTTTTCCTCTTTGTCGCCATTTCTGTCGAAATCTGCAATAGCAATTATTCGCGTAATTATCCACTTTACGTGAGTTGTACCTCGCCACGGCACAGCGCGGATGAATCCAATGTTTTGAGGAGGACGTGTGGCTGTCAGTCACCGCGCCGGTGTGGATACTGGCGTTTACAATCACAAATTCTACTTTTTGGAAGTATGACCAACATAAGAATTTTCAAGTTACAGACTGGAGCTTTAAACTAACATTATTTGTATTTATTTGATAGCGTAAAGTCAGCCAGTTGATATTCCAAAAAAAAAAAAAACAACTTTATTTAGTGATGATGACTGTACTTAATCCCTTATATAATATTCAATGCATATAGGTTTTTTTTTTCCGAATTCTGAAATGTAAGAAGATAAGTGAGAAGTTGATTTGCATTATCATATGTGTGTAGATGTGCATGTCCAGACTTACGTACAGCCTTCCGGCTCTCAGCGAAGCCCTTGCGGAGAAAGATGCAGGCAGGCCCGAGCACATTGTGCATGTATGTTGAGTTCTGAGCCAAGGCCGCGAGGGCCTCTCCAGATGTCACCCCTTCCTCACATGACTTCACTGCTTTGTAGCTGCGCTTCCGGTCCTGAGGGCAGCCATCATGTCCCAACGGCCCCGGACAAGTAAGTGAAGAGTAAACGTGGTGTAAAGACACAATTAGAAACTACAAGGTTGTCCGTCTGACCAACGCATTCTCATCCTTTAACGTCATATAGAACGCTATATGCAAAAACGGCGCTATACTACGCACATGGCACCCGTTATCGTTACTATAACACGCGCTGTGAGGGCTAAGTTTAGGTGTGGGGTAGGGTCTGCGTGTCATATTCACGCTAAAGGATTTATGACGTCTTGGGTTCGCGTGTTATATTAACGATAAAGGGTGCCATGTGCGTAGTATAGCGCTGTTTTTGCATATAGTGTTCTATTTGACGTTAAAGAATGAGAACGGGCTGGTCTGACACAATGGGTGGACGGGTCAGTCAGTCAATTTAGTCAGCCGTCAGGTCAAGAGACTGATTGAAAATGAATTGAAACTTTTTTAGTATCTTTCTGTGAGCAGAGCTCTATCTTCAGAATGTGCGCTTAATGTGATTTACCCAACTGGATCAGCATATTTCTTACATGGTCTCCTGGGAAGTTCCTATTTATGAGACCATTGTCCTTGTTTATGAGATTAGAGTTGGAATAAAATTGATTCTCTTGACAGTTTCATAATTCACTTTCTCTCTAATCAATGTCTTATGGTTTTTAGCACTCCTGTGCTGCTACAGAGGATGATGGGAAATGTATTTTATGAAAAAAAGAAAATATAATGTCTGCACTCTGAAGTTACAGCTCCATACTATATATATTTATTTATGAACAATGCAACTTCATCAGGCACATGCACCAGGTGCCTCATCTCGGTGTGGGTGGAAGATGCAGCCCAAAGAAAACTTGTCGACTCGCACCGTAACATTATGTTTTCTAACAACACAAGCAGCAGAACTCCGACGTAATGTTAGTGCACATAAACATTTAACTCTCCTGCTGGTATTTGACGAAAACAGAAGAACCCGCCCATAGACCCTCCCCTTGAAGTAATCAGGACAGAAGCAGTCAAAACACCAGCTGTAAACGGGAATGTGTCTCTAGTCTATTTGTGATTTGCTCGACCAAAACATATTGTCTGTGGCCCTGTTTATGCCTGGTATTAAAGGCAGGGTAGGTGATATGATCCAGAAACATTTTTTGTTATGCTGGTTGAAAGTCTCTTTGCATCCTGAGAGCAATCACAAAGTTAAGAGGTCTAAATGTATTTATCTGTATATATTAGGGGTGTAACGGTTCACAAAATTCAAGGTTCGTTTCGATACGATACACTTGTGTCACAGTTCGGTACGTTTTCGATACAGCAAAAAGAAAGAAATGCCAGAGAAATCTCATTAATTGAAATTTTTTTAATTATATTTTTATCAAAACTAACATCATAAAGTATGATTTTTTTTTTTACTTTGAGCAATGATGTAGCTATACTGGACTTTTCCTAGGAGCATATAAAACAAAAATCAGCTCCTTGCTGCTCAGACAAAATGAAATGTAATAATGTAGTAGTTATAAACCAAGGTTTATTTTAGTTCAGATTAACATTTGAGGACAGCAATTGTATTCATAACCTCAAAAAAAAAACAAAAAAAAACGAAGTAATGTTACTTGAAAGCATTATGTGAGATCTAGTGAGAAATGGGATGGTGATGGTGCAGTGGATAAGTCACATTTGGTGTGAGAGACCTGGGTTCAAATCCACTGTGAGACACCAATGTGTCCCTGAGCAAGACACTTAGACCCCTAGTTGCTCCAGAAGGGCGAGCGACATCTGACATATATATAGCAATTGTAAGTCGCTTTGGATAAAAGTGTCAGCTAAATGAGTAAATGTGAATGTTCCTCACTAGTTCTTGCAGTGATGTTATTATTAGTGGCGAATTCAAATTTTTTCTTTACTGGATTTCGCTGTGTCAGTGCTGCTTGATTAAGATCGACTCGCGCTGCATTGGTCCAAATTGATAAACGGTCCGTCAACTACACAATAACGAGTAGCTCAGTTTTGTTCCGCTTACATTACATTTGCTATTTGATGTTGGGCAATGTTGAACTTGTGGTCATGCCAGCGTCTCTTACATTATGAGCATTACTATATTTGAAATAACGAAATTTTGCTCGGCAGGAAAAATGGTCCAACGAATCGTTCGGTTTAAAAATGTGTACCGAAAACTGAACCGAAAGCCTCGTACCAAACGGTTCAATATGAATATGTGTATCGTAACACCACAACCGAAACAGCAGCTGCCTTTTACAGTTCCTCCTGAACCAAAACCAATAACTACTGTAATATGGAAGAGATGGAAATCTGTGATGTTCTCCTCGGAGTGGTTTATTTATACATTTCGATGTCAACACTATCAACGACGAAGTTAATCTGCAGAAGTCAGGTGGAACAGGTCAGTGCTCTTTAAGTTGTTCATTATTATTGTAATGTTATGTGCTTTGAGACATGAGATGGCGCTTTAATTTGCTCCCTGCTGTGTTTTGAAGGAGGTGTGGCTTTGAAAATGCTCTGAAGAGAGGTTATGCTTTAAAGCTAGCTCACTATAGAGCATCACAGTCCCGCCCACAGTCGGTGCCGTAAGTAAAAATTCAATACAATTTCTCCATTGACATTTGGGATATAAGGCATAAAAACGTAACCATGCATGGTAGACTTCATTCATGCTTTTATTACTACACGCCTTGACTACTGTAATGCTCTGTATGTTGGTGTCAGCCAGGCCTCCATCTCACGTCTACAACTAGTTCAAAATGCAGCCGCGCGGCTCCTTACTGGAACGCGTAATTAATAATAATAATAATAATTCGTTACATTTATATAGCACTTTTCTGGACACTCAAAGCGCTTCACATAGAAGGGGGGGATCTCCTCAACCACCACCAATGTGCAGCATCCACCTGGATGATGCGACGGCAGCCATATTGCGCCAGAACGCTCACCACACACCAGCTTACTGGTGGAGAGGAGACAGTGATGAAGCCAATTGGTGTATATGGGGATGATTAGGAGGCCATGATGGACAGAGGCTACTGGGCAAATTTGGCCAGGATGCCGGGGTTACACCCCTGCTCTTACGAAAACGAGATCACATCACCCCTGTCCTTGCCTCTCTCCATTGGCTCCCAGTAAATTTCAGGATTGATTTCAAGATTCTGTTGTTTGTTTTTAAAGCTCTTAATGGACTAGCCCCAGCCTATATTACTGATCTGTTGAAACCACATACTCCCTCAAGGTCATTACGGTTTGCAAATCAGCTACTACTTATTGTCCCTAAAACACGGCTCAAGAGCAGAGGGGATCGAGCTTTTTCAGCCGTAGCGCCAAGACTGTGGAATGATCTGCCCCTCCATGTCAGACTAGCCCCTAGCCTTACAGTTTTTAAATCACGTTTAAAAACACATTTCTTTTCTGTGGCTTTTAAAACATTGTGAGAGCATGATGTCTGCTGTATGTTGAAATTGTCTGGTGTTGTATTGTGTCAAATTATTTGTATTTATTGTATTTTATTTATTTGAATTGTACAGCACTTTGGTCAACCTTGTTGTTTTTTAAATGTGCTATAGAAATAAAGCTTGATTGATTGATTGATTGATTGATTGATTGATAGACTTAAAACCAGCTACGGCTGTACTAAGCGATTGTATATGCTCATAACGCCAAACGTTCATGGGGCACTAACCTTGTTTTCCGATAAATGCCTTTTATTCGCGATATATTAGATAAGTACTTCATTACCCTCAACCCTGAACAATCCCACAATCCCACAGTGATGCATCTGATTGGTGGAAGTCGAGTCACGTGTCTGAAACCCCGCAAAGCCGCTTGAAGACGTGGTCGCACCTCAGAGACGACCCCGCGCCATTGGATGTACAGCAGCCACAGCTTAGCCTATGAGCGAGCCAGATCCTCAATGTTTTAGCATGTGTATAAGCTTCAGTAAATGGAGGAAAAGGAGTTTCCCTGCACATTCACTATATAAAGTTCACGCGGCCGTCGTCAGATTTGGAAGTCACTCAAAAGGCTCTTTCACGGTGGCTTTCAGCCGACTTTAGTGAGGCGCGGTGGTTTATGGGAGGAGTAGTTCCTTTTCTCGGAAATGAAAATATGTACACAGGCTTGTACCTTTGACTTTTTTTGGATTTTCTCTTAGTTTTTTCACTCGAAATGATATGTTGTATGCATATGAGTTCAGCCGTAGCTGATTATCCTCAGACATGCTCTAATACTCTTTAGATATGGATTTTACAAAATGTCAATGGGAGAAATGAATGGGAACGCTCTCTCGGGCTGTGGGCGGGACTGATGCTCTATTGCTAGCCTCTCCAAAAAATTGCCTACCCATCCCTACCTTTAAGATGCGTCAATTGGATCACAAGTAGAGGCTTTCACGATAAATATAAGCAGCACAGCAACACAAAGCTTTATGAGCTCGTCGTCTCCTAGTTAGGAAGACCCGAAATAGATAAATATTAAGTCTGCTTTTTAAAATAAAGAAAAGTGTGCGCATGTCAGAAAATCCATTCCAATTTGAAGCTTGTGACATATTAACACGCACATCAACACGATCATTTTATTTAGCATTCATGTAAACAATTTTTTTTTTTTTTTTTTTTAATGGTAAACCATCTTTTTAATTCTAATTGCAAGCATCAGACAATAGAACAGACAACTGAATCTATATATTCAGAGCAGAGATATCGGGTAGCAACATCCTACATCCGAGTTTGCATGAAATATACCATTAGGGATATGGTTGTTTGACAGGAACAATGTACCATGCAAGACTAAGAAAGGCTGTTGGATCCAGGAACATGTCCTATTTGGGTAAATCAGATTGTGCCAGATTTGCCCTCTATTCTTTCTTCCCTTTCAGCAACTGACAGAACCTTTAAGATCAGATATCATTCAAACTGAATAATTCATCCACTTTCATGCTCGCGGCACAGGGCACACAGCCGCAATGCCATGCCATTTGATTGCTGCCATAAAAACAAATGATCACACTAAGCTCAAGGTATTTTAAAAACAAATGCAAGGGGTTCTCGCCTTGTTCTCACTAATGAAACTCACTGATCGCGAGTGTTTCGATCATTGAAGGGTGAAAATGTGGACTAACTGACATCATTACATGAGAGTAGATTCTCAAATAACCAAGTATGTTTTGAGAACGTACAGTATAACTGCTCATGTTTAGTTGAGGGCTAATCAGGATAAGAATGAAACCAGTCAGCCAGCACATTATAATGACCAATTAGCCGACAGGCAGAGGAGGTGAAGAGCACACGCAATATAACTCACACAGACACACAAAGAGCATCTCCCCAATTACTGACAGACCCACGGGTTAATTAAAGAGAAGACCGACGTCATCTAAGAGCTAATCAGAGTGCTTATCGAGAAACAACTACTGAAATGTTCTAAAACCATATCTGTTTGTATTTATACTGATCAATTATCACTCAAATAACTCAATCATAGATAGCTAGTACTTTAGCGCATGACCTTCAACTCAGCATGAATCCTTTTAATGAAGTTCCTGGTCTTATTGTACGCAATTCACGGTTGCATGTTATTCCAAAGCAAAATGTACTAAATAGTATTCATATATATACAGTGTGACCAGAATCGTAGTGTTGAAACGAGTATCCTATATGTACCTTGATGAACTACTATTTCTGGTGGAAATTTAGGCCTTGTCCACATGGACACGGGTATTTTTATAACCGTGACTTTTTTTACGCAGTTCCAGATGATGTCATGAATCTCTGTTTTTTTTTAACTCCTCCCCTCCAGCCACATGACTCGCTCACTTTATACGATCCAATCAATTCCCGATTGACAAAAGTCTAAATATTTCTAGCTGAATATCCTGTTTTACTTGCAAATACAGATAAACAGTAAAGACAGTAAAGTGGGTTTTTACGTTGACATCAAACTGATTTTATTAACTTAAAGTTTTTTTTCTCCTTCAGATCTTATTTCTATTCCTTAGATCCTGTCCTACCACATGCGGCTAAAGTAATCAGGATCTGACTGCTGGGCAAGATTGAGGTATACACGGCACAAACAGTCTCATTTGGCCTCATATACTAAAGATATTGCCATGCAGCTTCTGACACTACTGGTCAAGCAATTTTAAAGGGGTCATGAACTGGCTTTTTAAATTTTATTATATTGTTGTCTGAGGTCAACTTATGACGTTCGCTTGGATTTTGCATTCAAAAACATTAAAATGAAAAAGTAACAGGCTATTTTCTACTCTAGTTTTGAGCCTAGCTCAAAAACGCTCAGTTTTTATGGGCGTCTCGCACTGAAGACTTGGAAGTAAACGCCCACTGCTGTGAGTGGATAACAGTTTTGCATTATAATGAGTTTCGACTCAGCTGGAACAGGCCCATCGCCAAGGGGGGACATTGGGGGGCAGTGCCCCCCCCAAATGACACACTGTGCCAACCCACCCATCAATCAGCTTGACACAATATGTTAATGTGTATGTTAGCAATTATTATATAAAGATTAGTCGTTTATGTAGAACTTATCTCACAGGAACGGTAAGCTCTACAACGGTAGGAATGTATAACACAATATCTTCAGAAATAATTTACAAATTCATTATTGAACGCATTATTACACAGAACGTAACTTGAAATATAATTGTTTTCATAAATGACTGTTAAAACATCCCAAAACAGCACCCCAAACCTTGCAAAGACCTACCTCATTAATTATTCACATTCAACAGCCAATGGCAAGTCTCCAGCAGCAGACCTTTCAATTTGTTATTTTTGTGTTAGTATTTTTATTTCTTCAAATTACAATATGCAGTTTGTGTTTAAGGATAAATAAATTATATAAACCATGCAATTTATTTAGCTAAGCATACAGTATTGTTTATACGTAATTCCTTTGCGCAGCTGTGCAGAGTATGAGATCCGAGAATCAAATTCTGGCGGTTTAGTAGGCCTACAGCAAAGCTTATGCTAAGAAGTGGTTTAAAGTTTCGTCGCTGACGAAGATGACTTTGACCAACAACAACGTGCATGGAGACGACTCTGGAGCTAATGAGATGGTAGGAACATAGACAGTATAAGGGCCGGTTTACATATCGCATCTTTTGCGCGCTCAAGTTCGTTATTTCAAATGTAGGCGCACGGTGTGCGCGCTCATAATGGAAGCGTTGCGGCGCGCTCGTTTTTTCCATGCGCGTCCGCATCGAGATAAAAACATCTCAACTTTTCAGAATACCGCAAGCGCACCATACGCACACAATAGGTCATGTGACAAGAACCAACTGAAGCGCAACCACCCTGGCGCTTTGCAAAATGGAGAATGTGGCGCGCCCAACGTTTTCTACGCGTTTTTAGGCGCTATATGTGAATCCGGCCTAAGAAGGGTAGGAATGGAGAATTTGTCTGCTACATTGCTAAATTTGTATTGCAGTATGTTATGCATTGCTTTTATTATTGCTGTATTGTTGGTGGAAACCAGGTGCTTTTGTGGCTCTTTATGTTTATGAAGTGTAGAGTCATAAATCAAATTGGTTTTGGCTTAGTTTTCCTTCGGACTTTGGACTAATGATATTACCTTGATTGCGCCTTTTACTCAAGAAAGCCACTAGATGGCACTGTGTTGTGTAAGTGACGAATTTGGTCTATTTTGGTTAAAGCTGTAGTATACGATGTTGAAAATCAATCGAGAAAGCCTGAAATGGGAGGGAAGTTTTAAAAAACTCATCCCGCCTCCACACACACACACCCCTCCCCTCTGCTACCTGATTCCTCCCGGGAAACGAATTGAACAACGTCACTCAGTCAAGTTGTGATCATCATACTTTCACAACATTGCTTAGTCGCTTCAATCTAATGACATTGCTAATGACACATCATATGTAAAATTGCCTTTAGACACTTGAACTTAGTTGCTTCATCAACAATTCAATGACATGTTTTAGATCACGCCAACGCAAGATTAGCAACACATGAAATGTTCTACACTACCCACCACAAGTATGATATTAGTAGCATTGCGAAGGTTTTGAGTAATTGTTATAGCAGCATACAGCGCATCTTGTTTAAATTCCGATCGGCTCGAACAGAAACCCGCAAGGCATGCTGAAATATAATCAAGCACTTCAAGAAATATATTTACTTTGACCCGTGATAGGCGATGCTAAAACAGCTAACATTCCAATGCCGACCGGCAGCATTAGCAAGTTGTCAGACTGATAAAAAGCTATTTATGTAACACGTCACGCGACTCACGCCATATAAGATTATAAATAAATGTTTAACGTTACCTGCTCAACAAAAAGTCAGCAGTGTCAGCATCGGTATTCAGTCCCAGATCTCGCTGAAGCTTCCTCCATCGGTCAATGGTGGACCCTATATTTATTCTCCTCAAATTTCGGCATTCTTCACATTTTCTTGTAGGGGCAAGCAGGGGACGCTTGCTGTTGTCTTTTTCGTTTTTATCCATTGCTGATATGCTACTTAGCTAGCTACCATATGCGGTCAGCTGCTAACGCGCGATTCTCATGACGCAGAAGGGGGGCGCGGTCGGGCGTGGTCGGGTGCGGTGGGGTGGAGACGCGAGTGCCACGCGGAGTTTCAAGTGTAGCTGGTGATTGGATGAGAGCAGTTGACCAATGTAGCTTTGCGGCCGCAAAGCTTTCATTGGTCAACTTTTATGCGGCTGTACAGCCAATGGAGTGAATGGATTTTTTTCGTTCTTTTTTCTATTCATATTGTTAGGATTGTACTATATAACCATAACCAGCATCTAAACGAGGATATTAATAATGAACAATCTTTGAAATCGTATAACCTAGCTTTAAAGCCTAATATGGGTTGTTGTTTTGGTCTGTCTCAGATTATTAAAAAAAGTGTGCCCCCCTATGAAAATTAAATGGTTTGTTCATTTGTTCATTCAAACACATTTGGTTTGTTCTGGCGACGGCCCTGAGCTGGAACATCATTAAAAATAAATTTTAACCATTCCTATTGGAAGCATTCAGAGGAAGCAAATGGAGCGACTGCCTTCTTCCACAACCAGGCACTGCACAATATTTTCTATTGCTCGGTAGCTCGATCCGGTTTGTCATCACGAGATAGGCCTATGTTATTTATCTATGTATGTAATGCGCAAATCGGTGGGCAGGGCTAAAACGGCCGTGTTGAAGTAGGCGTTGATCTTCTTCTGCGGGGGTGGTGTTTTATGCTCTTTGATGTCATAGTTCCCCACTTTGAAAAACGAGTCATTTGCTGAGCCTGGTGTCAATAAAAGCTTTTATTGGACTGACCAAGGACGTTCTCAGTTCTGAAACTTACAGGATATTCTTATAATATGATGACCTCTTAGATGTCAAAATCTCAGTGAAACTTTGATTTCTCAGTTCATCACCTCTTTAAATGTTGCCACTCTAATGTGTTTGCATGAAACATACACATATATGTCTGTGCAAACGTGAGTTGCATCACCCCTCTATTTGCGCATGACCTTCACACTCCATCTGTTGCCAAGGCTTTAAGGTGCCAGCTTGTATATTCTTCTGAAGAAACCTGTGCCGTTGGGCTCTTGGCAGGTGCCAGCACCTGATATCTCATGCTAATCCTTGAGTGCACACATTCCAAGTTATCTAGAGATAATTGAGAAGAACTTCTGAAACCATTCAGAACAGCAACTTCAGAAATCATTGTCAAGAACTTTAGGGTATAATATAATTAAACGCAGTTATATTGCTGGTACATTAAAGGGATGGTTACCCCAAAAATTTAAATTCTGTCATTAATTATTCACCCTCATGTCATGTTCATCTTCAGAACACAAATGAAGTTATTTTTGATGAAATTTGTTGAGCTTTCTGTCCCTCCATTGACAGCTAAACAACTGACCGCTCAATTCATATGGATTTGTTTCTAAACTTTTTAAAGCCTCAGATTGTCAGTTGGGTAGCTGTCAATGGAGGGACAGAAAGCTCTCAGATTTCATCAAAAAAAATCTTCATTTGTGTTCTGAGGATGAAAGTAAGTCTTACGGGTTTGGAACATGAGGATGAGTGATTAATGACATAATTTTCATTTTAGGTGAACTATCCCTTTAAGGCAGCGTGATCTAGCATATTATTAAAAATATTAATTCATGAAAATGTCCAGCAACTTCCAAGGTCAAAAGCGGCAACCAAACCTCCAACATCCTGATACAGGACAAGTGCTTTTTTTTCACAGTAATGTTTTTGCTACTCCAAATTTTATAGGTTTTCCAGTTCTCTCTAGCATGCAAAAACTCAATAAATTCATCAATTTCAAGTTCAGTCAGTCAAGATTCTGTTACAATAATAATTACCATAATAGTACTGTATACAGCTACACTCAGTGGAATTCAGAGCATGACTATTAAACTCATCTTTGACAGTCCATGCAACACAGTCCAGGTCTGGGTCGAGTCCGTAGCCCACACACACACACACACAAACACACTCGCAGCTATCAGAAAGAGCATCTTACCTTTTTGGAGAAATTCTTAAGCGGTGTTTTAACACAGTTTCCCATAGTAAAGTCCCTTCTGCTAATTTTGCGCGCTTGAGAGTCAAAGCGGCCGCATGCGCGCTTGTGCATGCATCCACATGTCTCCATGCATGGATTATAGATGGTGAGATGAGGTCTGTAGGCTTATCTTCTAGGAAAGATGGATTTAGGGGAAGGATGTAGATGATCCAGGGGTGGCGATGCTGGACGTCAAGGTGACAGGAATGAAGGAGAGAAGAAGTGGATGGAGGGATCAGGAAAAGGAGACATGTGTCTCAGTGTGAAGGGATGCTCAAGAGAAAAGCCAAGATTGCTTGTTCACTTGCTTGCAATCTCTCTCTCTCTCTCTCTCTCTCTCTCCCTTTCACCCTCCCTTCTTTTCCCCACTCTCTCTTCCCCTCATTTCCCTCCCTCTTTCTCTCTCTCCCTCACTCTCAGCTGCTCAGTTTTAAAACCGTCCATCCAAACAAGGCGAAAAGAGACAAAGAGGCTCGCATGGACGAGCGTATCACCTTCCCCCAAGCAAGATGCTGAAGACACTAATACAAAAACACACACACTCGCGAGTGAACACAGTCGATTACACACATACGGATGTTGGGCTACAGAGCTAAAAATACACACACTTGTAGTCGTGCCGCCCAGCTAAGAGAGGCAGTGTTCAGATCAAAGACCGGACGTCAAAACACAAAAGCTGCATGTGAAAAGTTGAGGTTGGCAGAATTTGGCACCGCACGGATGCGCCAAGGCTGCCAAAATGCAGAGCACCGTCCGAAGGCCACGGCAGGTTATTAGGGGACAACAGGAAGCCCTTCCCAGAATTCACCTGCTGAGCTGGCACATGCATACTTAACCCAATGGTTCCTGTTTAGACCACTCTCACCTCACAATCTCTCTGTGTTAATAGGAAACAAGAAAAATTGGACAAAAAATTATTTAACCTTACATTATGCTCCTAGACAGTGAGATTAAATTGAGACTTTCTGCCATAATGCTAAGGCCTGCAGTAATATTATTAAATATTTTAGGTGGATTATTTACAAAACTGATATATTTGTGATTGTATAATTATTTTTTGTTTCGTATTCAACCTCTGGAAAAGTAAATTGACATCTAATATTGGCCAATATATTGATTATTGGCTTAATTGGTGAATAATTATCAGTTATCTGTATCACACAAAATGTGCATAACCTATCAAAAAAGATATCCATATTTATTTAGACATGCATGCATATGCATTGTTTTTATTGAGTTAGCAACACAAACATCTGATTTGGTTTGTAAAATCTTTAAAATATGTATGCCTTGTCATAATACTGTTCTCAGCAGTGTCTTTTGGTCTGGCATGTGATTGGCTTCAAATTAAATTAATCTGGTATCTGAGTTATTATAAATGACACAACCTTTAGTATAATAGTTGAAAATGTACACATTCAGGTTTTATAGAATGATATTTTAATTTTAGGGAAATTTATAAATGTAAAAACATTAAAACAAAGCCATGTATTTCAGTTTTTCAAAAAGAATATGAGTTAATTTTGTAATTTACATTTTTTTTAAAGACAGATAAATAGGAGGATGATGTTTTTCTTATTTATTCTGTTAATTTTCATTTTATTTTTGTGTAGTTGTGCTGTTTTTTGAGTGCATTGTTGTCATAGTCCCTTCTATATAGTAGGCGTAAAACAGATGGACATATGATGGATACGGTGCATACAATGGACACTTTACTATACCATGAGGCGACGAGAGAGGATTTATGAAGGGCGTAGAGAAGCATCTGATGCTGGTAGGTCACATGATAATGACAACATGGCAGATGTAGTACATCCAAATTCTATTCATACTACACACATTCATACTATATAGAACAAACTTTTTAGCAGTCGGGAAGTAATTACTTCTCAATAGAGTATGTGATTTTGGATGCGGTGTGATGAGTCCCACTGAAGAGAAGGGTCCCAGCTTAGGACCAAAGCAATCCGATTGGTTCAAAGCTAGTTTTATGGGTAATCGGTTTAATGCCTGGTTACAAATCAGAGAAAATCACTTTATTATAGAAGACATTTGAACTACGTTATTATAACCAGTCATTAATGTCTTCTAACTTATATGTTTAAAGTTCTCGACTGAAAAACTCTTAAAACTAAATTTCGTGACACAATAAAAATAGTATTTTTTAAATTTCGCGACCTTTTCTCCTCTGCTATTGATGCAACCTACTATGAAAAGCGCAATACAAATAAATGCATTACTTGATGGCTTTTATCTTTTATTTTTATCTTATCTTGCGCATAGCAGCAGGATTTAGCATTCAAGCTACACATAATGTGATACTACTGGCATGCTAATGGGATCCTAAGCTGGGACCCATCTCTTCAGTGGGACTCATCTCTTCACCACAGCGGCCATCATGTTTTCAGCAATAAAAAAAAACAGTCTTCTTCATCACGTGATGATTATACGTCATACAGTGACACTTTTGAAATTTCTTCTAAATCCAACGCACATGGCACCCTTTAGCGTCAATATAACACGCACAGAGCTTTGTTCGGTTATTGTAGGTTTTATCCTGGATGCCAGCCTGAACTCCGCCCACAACATTTTTTGGTCGGGAAGTTCGGTCTGGACTCGATCCATTGAGGAGTAATTATGATCAGTCAAAAAATGATCAGGCCAATCAAATTGCCAGGGCGGGCTTTATACGATGATGGACAGATCTGCAGGGACGTAATCATCACGTTATCAAAGAACGCTTGTCAAAGATGACTGCAGCTGGAGAATTGAGATGTATAGATTCCACTGTCGCGTCTTTTGTAAAATAAATCGACAGCGCATTCATTTTAATAGACAAACAGAAAACTGCAATCAAGGCATTTGTCGATCGGAAAGATATTTTTGGCGTCCTTCCTACATGATTCGGGAAAAGTGTAACTTATCAGCTGGCTCTGACGGTCATTAAGAAGATGGGAAGTAATGAAAAGCCTGTGGTCGTTGTGGTTTCTCCTTTGGTGGCACTCATGGAGAAGTAAGTAAAAGAAGCAACACTCGTTATTTAACTTCTAAAATAAATAAAGTTAGGCTACGTTCTGTATTTGAAAACTGCGCTATGCAAAGGAGTTGACTTATTGCGTTGCTCTGATTGGTTGTAGGTCTACCGACTATCCAACTGAGTGCAGAGGTTTTTTTTTTCCTGGTTCGGTTACGACACGCCTCATAATCAAAGCCCAACGGAGGAGTTTCAGACTCATATTCTCTCTTGAATATGAGTATGACGAAGTCAGGCTAGGTAGGTTTAACCTACCTAGGATATTCTTGTCTTAGGGTTTTAGGCTTAGGGTTAAGCCTAACCTAGGTAGGTTAGACCACTAGGAGGCGCCTTCTGGTCCATATATATCTGCGTCTCATATTGACGCTAAAGGGTGCCATGTGCGTTGGATGTAGACGAAATGTCAAAAGCGTCAGTATATGACGCCTTGGGATGAGAACGGGCTGAAATGTTTAGCGAATGGTTAGTAAATGTGTAAAAATACATTTCTCATTTAATTTCTGTTGAACTTTATGAGAAACATCAGTTCAAAAAGAACTCCTGGATCCATCGATATCTCTGTTGTAAACACATTTAACCTTTCTGATTAGTTCTCAGCTGATCTATTTGGTTTACTCATGTAAGGCTTATCTCTCGCTCTCTTTCTCTCTCTGTTGGTGAGGATGATTCATAGTTGAAGCCAGCCTCTTCACCGGAGGCTCATTGTGAACTTCGGAACACATCAGAAATCAGAGCCAGGCGCCGTCCACTCTCATAACGTCAACTCAGCCGAGAGAACGCACCAGCAGTGCAGAAACACACTCGCACACATGCACACAGACTCGCACATATCCATACATGCTCAGACCGGCTCTTGAACTGCCGTAATCGCAAAACTGTGCATTAATGTATGCATAAATCCTCCACACATGGTCATTTAAGTCATCTTTCCACTGCAATGCTTATAGGAGTATGTCCAGGTTAAATACATGATTTAGTGCTCTGGTCACAACCTGTTTAGCCGGTGTTACAGTACGTTATGTGTACAATATTTCAGTGACATCAATCACACTTTTTTTTTTTTCATGGAGAGCTGCTTTGCATTCATCAAACAATAATTAAAGTGTTAAAGTGTGGTAGTCTTTTCAGAAAATGTTATATACTGTTGTGGTGTTTAATGATTTGGTTAATTTAAAATATGTCTTGGCTGTCATAATTAAATTCTGATGGTTTAAACTCAATAAAAACTTCTCAAGGAGTATTAAGGTGGGAATGATGTTCCAGTGCAGTGTTTTCATAGTTATATACACGGCTTGACACTAACACTCGCCAACCTGCCACATGCGGGTGTATTTCAGCAGTGGTATGTAGCACAGTCACTCCTACTAGCCACTTTAGCAGCCTGAATTTTATATAGGAATATACATTTTTCAATTTTAGTCTTTTAAAAAGGCATCTGAAAAAATAAACTAAGTGCAGATAAATAATAAACTCTAGTGTTGTCAAAAATATAGCTTTTTCAATACATATTGATACTGAACTATCTGAAACTCTTCCGCAGGATGCACCAGCAACGCGTTCTCCCTCTTTAATCTGTCCGACAGCGATTTGACACCCTTTACAGTCTATGGTTGACACACACAAACCCGTGTCCCTTTACTCACTCGTTTAATTTGCTCTGGATGAATATTGTTGGTTACAGGGTGAGGGATTGTACACATTGAGCATAATTGTACTCATTCCCACAGATGTTGTGCACCAAAGTGCTTGCACTCAAGTATATTGGCTATTTAAAACAGTATAATGGGTTGTGCATCATGCAACATCAAGCAACAGCAGCCTAACATACCTGAAAAATATCTATATGACAGTTTTTCCCTATGGTCTCGATGTCAAAATTTTAGCCAGTGAAAATGCGGACTGGCTAGTGACTTTGAAAAACCACTAGCCACAGTGGCTGATGAGCAAAAAAGTTATACAGTATGTATGGTTATATATATGTAACTAAAAAACACTGCACTGGAACATAAATCCCATCTTAATACTTCTTGATGTGTTTTTATGTTAGATGTAAAATTGGCTAATGCACTTCATTTTTGTTTCAGAAACTGGTGTGGTGTCTCAAGCACCGTTTACACGAAGGGAAGACGCAGATATTTCCCTGCGGTTTGGCCTCTTATTTACACGAAAACCCTGCAGCCTCAAAAATATTATTTCTAAAAACTCCAAACATGGTGGAGATTTCTGATAACGCTGGTTCCCTTTCGAACGTATTACGTAGCTATACGCAGTGGGAAACTCCTTTTCCTCGATTTACTGAAGCCTATTGTAAAACGGATTTGCAGCTGCACAACCAGCACTGAGTGCCAGGCGCGCTCATAGGCTGTGCTACAGCAACTGCACATCCAATGGTGCGGGCGACTCTGATGTGCGACCAATGGGCTAGCCTTACGTCAGGGCCCAAGGGGGCGTAACCCAGTCGATATAGACCCCCGAATTCGCCATTATAGCAGATTTTACTCCTTCAGCGACAGTTTTCACGTCCCTAAGCTTTTTACTCACCGTTGAAACAAGCCTTTCAGCTGAGCTGCCTCTCTCTCAGCTGCCTCTTTTCCATGGTCTCTGACACCATCTAACATGTGGCTATCCGGCGACTACCTATATATCCTTTGAAAGCTATTATATTTACAGGATGCAATACAACATGCGGATACAATGCAACAGGATACAACATGCGAGCTGCATTGCCTGCCTGGGAATCGACCAGATGGAGAATGCTCTCGCTGCCGGCGGATGTGCAGCCTGCGAAAGCATGCCTATCGCCGTGCTGTGCAATCGGCTAGCTCTCTCGCAGGATGGCGATGCCGCTTCAACAATGCTCTCCACCCCCAGGAAGAAGAAGCATCGCAGCCAACAGCAACCTGAGGGCCTGGATGTTAGTGAATGCACGCTGGCCGCGTCCCCACGTGCTTCATTTTTTCCTTCCCAATTGCCATCACCGGTCTTGTGGAGACCAGCACTTAAGGCCTGGGGCGCACCTCACTCAGCATGCGTGGGATCTTCACTTTCCGCGATGCTCTCCTCCATGGATGGAGCAGCGGAAAAGGGCTACGAGTCATTGCCGCCCCTCAAAGAGGCCGTGGCCGCTCATCTTTGCCCGAACACTGCTGCTAGCAGTGCCACTCATCCTAATAAGGCCTGCTGTAACACCTCAGCCCTCGCTGGATGCGCTTACTCCACTTCCGATCAGGTGGCATCAGCCCTACACACAATGGCCGTGCTGTAAGTCTACCAGGCCAAACTCATTCGATCCATGGACGAGGCTGGCTTGGACCCTGAGGGTTTTCGGGACTTGAGAAGCGCTAAGGACTTAGCGCTCCACGCTACCAAGACTTCAGCGCAGGCCATCGGGAGAAACATGGCTAGCATGGTCATGCTCGAAAGCTACCCGTGGCTCAACCTCACCGAGATTAAGGATGGCGACAGAACGAGGTTCCTCAACACCTCTGTCTCCAGCTCCGGCCTCTTCGGCTCGGTGGTTAAGGGGTTCTCAGAGAGGTACACGGAGGCACAGAAAACATTCCAGGCTATGCAACACTTCCTCCCAAAGAGGTTGAGCTCAGCGTCCAGTAAGCCCAAACCGCCGCCTTCGCCTCACACAGTCAAGCCCGCGAAACAGGCCTCTCAGCCCCGCCCTGCGGCCGCTGATAACCACCGTCAGTCAAGGGCTGCGAAGTGCTACCCAAACCCCTGGCGTCAAGGCCCTCGTCCGAGTGCCGTGATCGACCAGGCCCCACCGAAGTCGTCCGACGAGGTGGGAAGAGAGAGGGCTCGCGTCTCGCACTAGCCGGACCGCCATCAAAACTTCCCACAACTCCCTGTTCAGTTCAGGCGGCTGGGGATTTTATTATTGTAAACAGGCCCGCAACAGTGAGCATGTTTCTGCAAACAGACACTATTTTCTTGTTCCAAAGAAAGACGGCGGGCTCAGACCCATTTTAGATCTGAGACATCTGAACAAGGCATTCATGAGGCGGCCATTCAGAATGTTAACACTCAAACAAATTCTCACGCAAGTTCACGCGATTGGTTTGTTACAATGGATCTGAAAGATGCATACTTTCATATTCAGATCGACCCTCGTCACAGGCCATTCTTGAGATTCGCCTTTGAGGGGAGGGCAAATTAATATACAGTCCTGCCGTTAGCTCTGTCCCTGGCACCCCGCACATTCACGAAATACATGGATGCAGCGCTCTCCCCACTGAAAAGTCAGTGAAAAGTGCTGAACTATCTCGACGACTGGCTAGTGCTGGCGCAATAGAGAGGCGATTTGATACGTAACAGAGATATGATTCTCGGCCATCTAAATTGTTTGGGTCTCACAATAAATGTTGCTAAAAGCGAACTGATCCCCAGCCAGACTGTTGTCTTTCTGAGCACAATTTTAGACTCGGTGACGATGAAAGCATGGCTCACTCTAGAGCGCCTCTGAAGAAGTTTCAGAAACTGCTTAGTCTGATGGCAGCTGCATCATCAGTACTCTGCATGTGATTACTGCGCATGCGTCCGCTGCAGCACTGGCTAAAACGCCATGTGCCCACCCATTATGGCATTATGGTGAATTACGAGTGTTTGAGGACACTGATTCCATGGCGGGCTCAGAACTGGTACCAAAATGGGGTGACCATGGGGGTAGTTTCCAGAAAGAAAGTGGTGTTTACAGACGCTTCCAACCTGGATTGGTAAGCGCTGCACAAGGGCAAGCCTGTATCTGGCCTCTGGTCGAGCACAGAGCAGAGCTTACATTTCATCTGTCTGGAAATGAAAGCGGTTAATGCAGCAGAGCTGGAAACGGAAGATATAGAGTCAATGGAAGGACGTCTACATCAACATGTCTCTGAATGGTAAAGACAATAATTTTGACTAAGACATACATTAACATCAGTAACGAGCTAAAATGTTTGTTGCTATTTTCTCCCACATAAGTTTACCTTTTATATAATGTAGATTACATTAACGGAGATATAGTCTACTTTTTTATCAGCTTACAGTGGTTATAGAGATCAATGTTTGCTATCATGTGATGTTTTTGCCTTATTTCACGTTCACGCACTTCTTATAACTTACTGTGTTTGTGTTTACTCAGCTCTTACGGTGATTTTCTGAAGTAAAACTGACGCTTCATCTTTTGTGTGATGTACAATAAACTTTATTAAACTCATCAGTATATCAGTACATCAGATCATCATTCGGATCTGGTCTGAAACAGCAGACTTGTAGGCTATTAATAAATAATGGATACATACGTAATTAAACTACTAAACTATACCTGTTCCATCTCTATACAGCACTCTGACTCTGTAGGCATTATTGTCCGACTCGAAATGAACGTTGTAAAGGATTCCTGTATAAAATGTTTAGCCCAGACACCTAACGTTGAGCCAGTTGATAGGGTTGTTGGAACAGCGTCATTAAAAATGAATTTCATCCACTGGTCTCTGGTAGTTTGGTCCGTTTTTGGTAGAGAAAACACATTTGAATGTTGATTCTGGCAGTCAACCACAGAGCAACTCACGTGTGCACTACATTTCTGCATCTTTCTTGACTGAATATGAGGGGGAGAGAGACAGCACGGGCTTCCTCCAGCATATGTCTGCGTTGTCCATATATGGTATATCTTGCCCCAATTTGACGTCAAGTCGGGGGAGAAATTAAACTCTCGTATTTGAGTGCGCGTGCACGTGGGCTGGTTTACGAACCCTGGGGTAAACAAACGCTTCACTTTTGAATGTCGGCTTCCCGGCCAATGTATAATCGTTAGGCAATCATAACATACATTGATTCTCGTGGAAAAGTGAAAATTGCAGGTTATGACTCGTTTAAGGCCTGGCATGGTTATATACCTAAGGTGCTCTCTACTCCGTTTAGAGCTCAAGTTATTTCGTTGTTAGCCCTTCCCCCTTCGGCAGAGGATGGGGAACTAATCTTCTCTGCCCTGTGAGGGCTCTGAGAATCTGATATCATCAGGTAAAATAAGATTGTTCATTTACTTTTAATGAAGATAACTGTGTGAAAAGCGTCTGCGACTTACTTTCACTTTGGTTTGCCATAGTTTGCGCGTTGGCATGATGAAGAGATGCTCAGCTGATCTGCGGTGATGCATGTTGCAGACAGTCGCGTGCGTCGTCATATCTGGCCATAACATAACGTTCTCATTTTTAGCGTTTTTGGAAGGAGTAAATTTTACATATGTGGTTTA
The DNA here is from genome assembly GCF_016745375.1 of Pimephales promelas. The sequence goes on along the minus strand of NW_024121120.1, from coordinate 591,560 downwards.
TTCAATAACGAGATGAATTTACATTTGTCCAGTTTCGTCTGGAATGCGGCTCAGACCTCCTGAAGCTGTTTGAGCGATTAGATTCAAATACGTCACAAATGCGTTTCACAGGGCATTTACACCTGGTCTTTTCACGATCAGATAGCTATCCGGTCAAAGAAAACGCATAGAGTGGCGTTTATGTTGCATATAGTGTGTTCTGTGGACTTGCTTATTTATTGTCTTTTACACTGTAGTGTAGGCCTACACAACTAGTAAAACATGTCCTGTTCTGTAGACATGGTTATTATTTACTGTATATATTCATGCTGTACCAGTCCAATATGACTGTCAGTTACAATAAACCTTATGTTGTAAGAACTTGTTTTATTTATTAATCTTTTTTGATGTGTTTTCCTATAACTTTTGTAGTTTTACATCCATTTAAAAATATGGAAATTAATATCGATATCGCAATATTCATTATCGATATCGCAATATCACATTTTTGTCAATATTGTGCACCCCTAACACACATTATTATGTACTTTCGCACAAATATACGCCACTTTCGCGCCAGGTGGCGTGTTATCTCTACGCATTTTGAGCTATCCGCGTGTATCCGCGTGTATGCGTATATGTCTATGCCATTAACGTCCGCGTCATTCCGCGTGTCTGTACACGCAGTCAAATCTCCAGTCATAAATGCCATTAACCCCAGTGACGGTTAAGTTTAGGGATGGGGTTGAGGTAAGTCATATCTTTTTCTTTCCTAGAATGGTAAGGGAACAGTCATAAATGCCATTAACCCCAGTGATGGTTAGGTTTAGGGACGGGGTTGAGGTAAGTCATATATTTATATAACGTTAAGTCAACGGCGTTCATAAACACGCTGAAAGGCGATTATGCGTCTTGATAGCACGCCAAAAATGGAAATACGAATTGGCGTGTCATACACACGCTATTTCATGAGATCAGTCTGGCTGCAGCACAGTCTATGAGCACGTCTGACGCTCAGTGTGCTGGCTGTGCAGCTGCAAATGTGTTTTACAATAAGCTTCAGTAAATCAAGGAAAAGGAGTTTGCCACTGCGTATAGCTATTAGCTACGCAATACTCAATATGTGTTGCCGTGTCAACTGGGAGAAACAGGGTTTTAGGTTCTCAAACGTCACATTCTGAGGATTCTGATTGGCTTACATGGCTTTATCTCTACACTGCCCACCCAAAGGTTTGGCATAGTTATGATGCCGCTCGACAGCGTATTTATGCAGGTTGATGTAAATGACAACTTTTTTGAAAATGATGTTGTGTGCACAACGTTATTATTGAAAACGGGGGTGGGGGGTGGGGGGTATTAGTTTCTCTAAATTCGTTCTCCGGCTATGTGTAAATGTGGCCTCAGATACACACATTTGAGTGATATACACTGCAAAAAAAATTGTTGTTTTAAAACATCCTTTTTTCCAGTACAAATGTATTAAAGCAAAATAATAATAATAATAATAATAATAATAATAATAATAATAATCTATACTGCTCCATTGGCAGATATTTGCCATTACTACATTTTTCAGATTATTTTCAGAAAACAAGACTAATCTTATAATATCTTCTCAATTATGTATCTTGATTTGCTAATGTTTAGATATTTATCTTGGAAAACAAGTCAAAATACCACATTAATTAATCATTGTTCTCCAGTGTTAGGAACATCTGCAAGGTTTAGAATATATTTTAATGTTGTCAACTTCTTGTCAATTTGTTGCTTTGGATAAAAGTGTCTGCTCAAATAATAAATGTTAAATGTAATCTGCTGTTGAATGACATACACTCTTTCTTGTTTCCTTTTTCCACGACCTCAGTGTTGCTGGTGTCACGCTTTTGCATTTAAACTCCAGGAACTCGAGCGTTTGAGACACACATGCACAAAACGGATCATTCTGACAGCGATGTTCATAAGTACTTCTTCATTTTAACGAAGACGCGAGGTCATGAATAATCCTGTTGGACACGGCGACGGGCTGCCAGAGAGACAGGAAGATGAGCAGAGAGGTTCATGTTCATCTTTAGCATGAGCATATCTTTACAACGCAGTCCTGAAGTGTCAACTAGTCTCTCCCCTGTAAAGGCCCCCTTCTCCTTCCCGTTACCTCTGTACAGATAAAACGTTGTCAAAATAGTTCCGGTTCACATGGCTATGTGGAAGCGATAATTAATTCTGTATTATAAATTTATAAGGTCAGACAAGGAATTTGTTGAGGTCAAATTGTAAAGAAAGACTACACCCCTGCAGACATATATATTCAAACAAGCGCATGTGCACACCGTCAGCTTTTTCACAGGTTTGCATTTTTAAAGCTTGCACATATATATATATATATATATATATATATATATATATATATATATATATATATATATATATATATATATTTTTTTTTTTTTTTCCAAGACCTGCACCTTGGAATCTATTTCAAGGTTTGCCTTCTCAAGACGCCCGGCACTGTTGTTTGTGCGAATGAGTGGGCCGGAGCGCGTTAAGGGTTTTCTGTTAGAACGATGTCATGTCACCCATAAGTTATTAACTAATGACCTTTGCAACAGAAGTGAATCAATCAAAACTAACTTTAGCTGGACAATACCTTTATTCTAGAGCAGCAAGAATCTCTGTTTCTTTCATTTCCTATGATCACTGTAAAGCTTCTTTGAAACAGTCCATATTGTTAAAAGCGCTATAAATAAAGGTGACTTGACTTCACATACATAGATCAAAGAAACATCTCTGACCTTAGGAATATTTGCAAGAAAACATAAATCTAAATATATCATGAAAATCATGAATATACTGCTAACTACATGAAGAAAATGTGCGCGGAAAGTCTGAAAGTCTTGAATTATTCGCTTTAATACACATTTCATGTTGGTTTCCCAAAAGGGAGCCGGATTTACGCGCAGAATTCGATATTTCTTTTGAAATATTCATTCACCTTCTTTTAAGAGCATCAAAAATGTAGCAGCTCTTCAGAAGTGTTCTTTTCCCCATCCAAACGCTTCATTAGCTCTGGTTTCACTATGTCTTTCTCCACACTCGACCGTTCACACTCACCTGCCGTACCTGAGTGTCAAGAGCTCGCCTCGGGTAATCTGCAACGTGTCTATGGCGCAATGTTTTGTTTTTATGAAGACTTGAGCTAAAACAAATAGATGTTCTAAATGTTTTATAAAAGCACCTGAATGCACATTCTCTTAACACAGGAAAGAAAAATCCCAAATGGGATGTTTTTAATATTGCAAGAATTTCACATAGTGAGCAATGAGACTAAATGGAGAGCAAATTGAGACTTTTGGTTCTGTCATCATTGGCTCAATGTAACGTCTTTCCAAACTCATAGAACACAAAATGAGAAATTTAGCAAAATGTCTCTGCTCTTTTCCATACAATGACAGTGAATGGGAACAAAAAAGTCTGACAAAAGCACCATAAAAATGACTTTTTTATGTTACAAGTCTTTTGTGCATTAGGTGTGGTGTAAAATGACAATACATTAGCGAATCAATGATATGTGATGTTAAACCTACCATGGTTTGAGTGTAATAGCACACAAGTCATACAAACTACTTCTAAATGGTGTTTTTAATGCAGTTTGTTGAGTTTCAGATGAGATCTGAAAATATCTTATGAGTTCAAATGATATGAGCTGCTATGCAAATCCAAAATATAATCCAAATCCAAATATTTGTGTATTTTCTATATACCCAGAGTGTTTTTTGACAATACAATTTGTCTATTTTGGGGTGAATATCGCAAAATGTGTCAACAATATTAAAGGGGTATTAAAACGCCATTTTCACAAGATGTAAAATAAGTTTCTGATGTCCCCAGAGAGTGTGTGTGAAGGTTTAGCACAAAATAACCCACAGATATTTTTATATAGCATGTTAAAGTTGTCACTTTTTGAGGGTTTGCAAAAACGCACCGTTTTGTGCCTGGCCCTTTAAATGTAAAAAAGCTGCTTCAGAGGGTGGGGTTTCAAGAACTCACATGTGTTAGCAGCTGCGATTACCTCATTCAGACACACTAAAATGACAGAAACTGTTCTCCCTTTAATGTTAAAACAGAGTCAGTCAAAGATGGAGAGACTCAAGAAGAATTGACAACATGTAGAATACAACAGGACGTCTCTGAATGGTTAGTTGATGCATTTATGTTGCTGATGTGAAGTTAACTATCTGTCATGGTAATCTATAAATTGCTTGTATATGAACTGTTGTGAGATGCCCACAGAGTGACCTTCTATTGCATGAAAAATTTGAGCTGACTCACAAATGTACTCTTATACAACAACTCTTCCTCTTAACATGGACTTTGTGTTCCCCGGGGGTAGGGTTTATGTACATTTTGGGGTTATTGATGTCACTAACCCGGGAGGTCCCTAACAACCATTTCTTGCAGTCCTTTTCATTAAAAGCAAATGTCTTCCTTGCTTTGAACTTTGGGCGTTGTAACTTTGATACTGTTGTTTATGCTGAAACAGCAACATTACACACTAAATAAAGATAGAAAAGTGAAATCATACTTTACCACCCCTTTAAAATGAAGCTAAAAAAAATCAAGCTGTACCTATAGAACGTTTTGGTGTTTGCACTGGCAACAGAAAGTGACAATTCTGCAGTAGTCTATATGGAAGCCACAGAATAAAAGAATAAACAAGGTAATTAATATTTCTCATAACTTTTTTATCGTAATACTGAATTTTTAAACAAAAATTATAAACATGTTCTTGCGCGTTATAAAATACAAATTACTTATAAACTTGTGAACATAAAAAACATGCAATTGTGAGAGCAATAGGTTAAAATATGAATACAAACTGACTGTTGGGCTGATACATCATGCCATTTAAAGGAGCATTTCACCCATTGCAACATTAATCTTTATTGAAAGTGGATCATATATGTAGTCGAAATGTAAAATCTGTTTAAAAAAAAATGTTTTTAATTTGGTGCCCTCTTGACTGAGAAAATAACCAAGGGGCGCCTTTGTGTTAAAAAACTACAGTTCCCAGAATTCCCCAACATTGCACAGCTCCGCAAGCCACACCCACTAACCCACCCACCGGAACAGCGCAAACAGAGAAGCAAACACACTCTTCCGTCTACAACGCTAACATTAGCTGTTACCAGAGTGAGAGTTTGAAATTCATTTCAAACAAAATGTCTAGTTAGTTGGCTGTGGCGAGCAGGACGATCGAGGGCGAGGGATGTAAGAGGACGGCGCGCTGCCGGTGGCGTGAGTGATAATGAAAGACAGCTGTGAGGCGCGCGCCGGTGCGTCTCTCACGAATAGAAGGAGCGAATGCATAAAATGGGGAGCGACGACGGCAGATCGAGAGAGAAACAGGCCTGATTTTATGTTTTGTTTCTGTTGTGTGTAACGCTGGCTTACTTTCGTTTTGTATTTGTTCATTTTACTATTAAAATGTTTAAATGTTCGCCGGTTCATGCCTCTTTCTTCCCACAACATCAAACCCCGTTCACGTTACATTTGTAAACACATTAACGTTAGTGAATTACTCCTCGTTTGTATTTATTTCTGTATGGTGAATTACTGTATGATACCTGGATGTTCTGAAGGCGAAACTATCACAACACAAACGTCCGTGTGCTCGTCTGATTCAGAGATTTCCTCCAGGAGAAATTGCCATCGTTGAAATTCTCTGCAGCAGACGGACTCTTTGTCCGTAGGCCGTGACACGCAGCGAGAGTACAGGCAACAGCAGGCCGCCGAGCTCGACCCAGTCCGGGCGTCTCGACCGACAGCCAGGCGCCTCCTGCTCCTCCATCAGCCTCAGCTGCTCTAAACTATACTGCAGCTCGTAAAGATAGCCACGAACATCGGATTTGAGCAGCAGACTTTCAAAACCCTCCTCTTCCATATCATGTTTAGTTTCTTCCATCATTATCATAACTTTCTATCTCCACAGGGCTTGTTAGCTTAGCTTCCAAACAAGATGGCGGATATTGATTTCAGTTTCTGCAAGTGAAGTCCCACCCACTGATCTGTAATAGGCCTGTGGGTGAATGGGTGCCACACCCTTGAATAATAATGAGCTAATCATTGTAGTCTGTTGACATTTCAATGACATGTGACTTCCTGCTTATCGTGACGCAAAATGACGATTTTTACGTCACGATAAGCAGGAAATAAAACACTTAAATTCTTATTTCTCCCATCTCAGGGGAAAATAAGGGAATAAACCATGACCATTCAAAAATATGACTGGGTTTCTAAAGATACAAAGCTTAATGCAAATGGGTGAAGTGACCCTTTAATAAGTGCATATGTATATTATATTGATCTATTGTTTACATCAAATTAATGCTTTAATACTGTATCATTACAGGTTTCATAAGTCCAGTCTCTCCATTTAATGACTTACAACCAAGTCTTTGACGATGGTATTCTAGAAAAATGAAGAGCATGTTTTTTTGCAATCGGATTCTGACATCCAAAGACACAACAAGACATGTTTCCCATATTCCCGTGGATGTGCATGTTTTCTTCCACTTGTTATTTGCTGTTTTATCCACCACAATGCACATGCAGATGCAGTGATGTAACTGTGAAATCTACTCCCAAATTGGCTATAAGAGCATTAAGATTTTGTGGCATTTCATTTAGTAATATTTTTTTACTTTTTTATATTTTATATTTTTAATTATTTGTATATTTTTTGTTTTTTTTCTTATGTTTTTCTGTCATCATTTTATTAAAAGTATATTTAAAATAATTTTATGATTTTCTTTTGATTTTCTGGTAAAATGTGACCTGAACATGGTGAGGATCACCTTTTTTTTTCCTGAGGTGAGAACTCAACGAAATCTCCTGAGCAATGAAAAATCAAGCTGTGAGCAATAACATGTTCCTTTGGGATGTGCCGAGGAAGGAATTTCAAGGTCTATTCTCTCCCACTCTCGACTACACAGCCTGAGAAGGGCTTTGAAATTTTGCATTTCCTCCCCTGCAATCCATGGGCTAATAAAAAAACACACACTGGCTTCTATAAATAGCACAGACTATGAGATTGTATGGGAGACAGAAATGACGTGGAATTTACGACACAGCTTGAATCGCTTTCACATATCTTTCTAAGCCTGGTTCTTTCAACTATCCCTCCGTTTGCCTTCCGCCCTCCCTCTTGTTCTGTATTACCCCCCCCCCCCCCCAGACCCTTGCAAGGTCGCTGTGACCCAAGTGGGATGGGGAGGGAGGGCGGAAGCGACTGAATGCTCTGGAAAAAGCCCAAAAATGAGTGCAAATGGAGCCAAGAGAGTGAGAGGCAGAGCTAAAGTGGTTCTGCATCACCTGCCTCTGAACACTGAGTGTTGTGTCTTTCTTACATAATACATAAAGGTCTCACGATTGCACCTTCATATTCTCATCTCCTGAATCCCTCCATCCCAGTTTGGATCCAGCAGGGAGGAAGGATGCAAGCAACTTTACAAAGAGTAACAGAATGTCATTTAGTCAGACTCCATTCAAAGAGCCTGAGACGGGCAGCCCCTGCTGGCAGAGTGAGGGCATTGATCTGAAATCTCACTGTGAAAACAATGATGCAAAATTTGTTTGCTTTTGATGTACGCAGCACATCTCCAAAAGCGGGTTAGTGGCATAATTCAATGTTAGTGAATGCAAGTCAGGTCAAGTTATACCAGCATTAGAATATTAATCTCTTCTGCCTCAAGATAGATAGATAGATATTATAGAGAGAGAGAGAGGGAGAGAGAGAGAGAGAGAGAGAGATTATGAGCAGAGGCACAAGACTTCTACGACACACAGCGGCTGAAAAGAATCTGACAAGGAAGCTCAGATTAATTAATGATATAAAGATATATTGCTCATATTAAGTTCAAGTTAACTTATTCATTCAGCTAATGTTAACAAATGAGACCTTAGTGCAAAGTCTTAAAGGGACTATGTGTAACTTGTTATGTATTTTTTAATTTAAAATCAAATTTTTATTCATAAATATGTCCTCAATTCTGTACAAATACCTCTGCTAATTATCTGACTTATCCTCGTAAACGAAGAATTTATTATCATTATATGTAGATCTGCCTTCCATTTAGATCCGCCATCTTGAAAAACTATAATAGCAGAGAGGGACATGAAGTACAAGGCAAATGCGTTTACACAACGCGCTTTCGTTCAGAGCTGGCGTGACGTGACTGAAAGCAGCAGAAGCTCACTGCCCGGCAAGTTTAAAAGCTGCATTATAAATCCTCCATTACAATACAGTATATACATGAAAATATTTCTTAAATATACAAGCATGTGTGTGTATTAGGGCTGTCAAATGATTAAAATTTTTAATCAAATTAATCAGAATTTTTAGTGGATTAATCATGATTAATCACTATTTGCAATTACACCTGAATCCTAACCATTTTTTTTCTGAAATGCATACCAAAAGATAAAAAAAGACACAGATACATAATTGTCATAATATGTCTGTTTATTAACACAGCCAAATAATGGTGGTTTAAATCAAGCTGAAACATACTACACACCATGATATTTGTCTTTGTAATGTCCCATCGTTTCTTCTTTGGCATTCCTCTTAACCAGGATGTACAATTTACAGCATTCAATTGAACAGAAAGCAATAAATGTAGTCAAATCATAACAGTGACCAACTATATTTTTGCACAATTTGAGTCATCTGTTGCGTTTTTATGTGGAAAAAACATTTTCAAATAAAACTTTTAAATCAAACCAAAGAAAGAACAATCTTTTACCTTTTCCTCCATTCTTTAATCCAGTTGCTCAAAAATCCAGTTGCTAACTACTATAACATGTTGCACTGACACTGGTCTTTTTGTTTGAACATCACCTTTCAAATCTAGTGAGCTTCATCATCTTTCAGCCAGTTGCTGAGGCAAACTAACTTTTTCACGTTTTCTGAAAGTAAAGCTGATCTTTTCTTGTTCACAATGTGACCTGCAACTGAGAAAAGTCGTTCACAGGGAACAGTGGTTGCAGGGGTGGCTAGATATTTGTGAACTAGTGAGGCCAGCTTCTCATGGGCTTCGAATGAGATGCCCACCACCTCAAGGGGTAGCTCTGCTCTGTACCTCTGTATGGCAGGTTGGACCTCTTCATCTTCTGATTCGGAATCTGAGCCCATTTGCAGAAGGCTGATTTTCTTTCGGGGTGGCCCATCATCATGTGTCTGTGAAGACTTTCTGGGTGATTCTTTTGCTGGGTTGCAGCATCTGTTCAAGTGTGGTCCACACCGCTTCCCTGTCTGTCTTGGGCAGGCATTTCAAGTCTTTGAAACGAGGATCCAAAACTGTAGCAATCTGGAGCCATGCATTGTTGAGCTGTTCTTGACGGGATGCTAGGTCCTCCTTGAACTTGGTCTTGAATCTCACCACATATGCAGGGTCCTCATCACAGGCTTCCATCTTGAGACGCAAGTGGCAGAGAGAAGGTAGTACCACAGAACAGGAGACATAGGCCTCTCCACCCAGGAGCTCAGTTACATACCTACGCACACAAACACACACATGCACACAGAGACAGTCTATTATTTGAACAGTGGTTATCAACATATCATTATTATCATTATTATCATCATCATTATCATTACTATTATCATTATTATTATTATTTACATACATGTTATTGATATTTGACTTGGTTTAATTCATTCCAGAAAATAATCAAAGCAATGTTATTTAATAAGTTACAGACTGATTTACCTGCATGGCTCTAGAAGTGTCTCCAGCCTCTGCAGTTTATCCCACTCTGCTGCCGTCGGCAAAACGAGTTTGTGATCCTGTTTGTCCAGGGCTGCGATGACAGCCTCTTTATTTCTGCTCACGCGCTTGACCATTTCCAGCGTCGAATTCCAACGTGTTGGAACATCCTGGATCAATGGCTCTTGCTTCTTTCCCAGGCTGACTTGTTGTGCTTGAAGCTCTGCAGCATTTGCTGGGCTGTGCTTAAAATGACCGACAACTTTGCGAGCCTTCGCCAAAGCATTTACAAAGCCGCTGTCAGCAAGACTCACCTTGACACTTCTCTGCACCATGTGAGCGACACAGTTCATGTGTTCATAGCGTGTAAGTCGAATTGCGGCAACCATGTTGCGTGCACTGTCAGTCCCAATTGTTGTCGTCTTGCCCTCGATGTCCCACTTACGTGCAACAGACAAGAACTGTTCTTTACAAGCCTCCGCAAAGTGACGCTCCTCAGTTTTTAATATAGTCAGCGCAAAAGACTTCAGTTCCCATGTGTCACTGATGAAATGTGCCGTTACTCCGAGGTAATTGTTGTTATTCAATGATGTCCAATGGTCTCCTGTCAGGGCGATATGATTTACTTGAGCCAAGACCTCTTTCCTTTTTTCTTTTTCGTTTTGATAGAGCTCGTGGATTTTCGTCATAACTGTGGCTCTTGTCGGTGGCCTATAGGATGAGTCTTGAGACGCCACTCGCAAAACATCAATGAAACCTGAGTCTTCTACAATGTTAACGGGTCTACAATCCTTTGCAATCCATTTAGCTATTTTGTTGGTCAAATTATCTGAGGTTGATTTTGTTAATGGCCCGAGAAAATTCAGCGTGGTCTGGCGCGAACCACTTGTTGAACTTGACGACCCAGCAAACGCATGTTTGGCGTTGACATGGTACCTCAAGCTTGAACAGCTCCGGTGAAATTGAAACTCCTTGTTACAAATCTTGCAAATAACCTTGTACTTGTTAACTGTACCATCATCATTCTTTTTAAATTTGAATCCATCAATAGGCCCACTTTGCTCACCTTGCTCCATCTCGCCTCTAGCTCCCGTCCCAATCACATTCCTGACCTGAATAATTTGTCACACTGCGCATGCGTGAAATGCGTTAAAAAAATTGACGTAATTAACGACAAACAACGAATTAACGTCGTTAACACGCTATTTTTGACAGCCCTAGTGTGTGTATATATATATATATATATATATAATTATACACAGTGCACCCACATATATGTAAACACAAACTTTTATTTTGGATGCGATTAATCACGATTAATCGCGATTAATCGTTTGACAGCCCAAAAAACACAAGTTAATGTCAGGACATAGACGTTGGAACAGGGGGGGCGCCCCTCCTACGGCCGCCCCCTAAATTCACCTAAGCACGGGCGTCACTTTGAAATTTGCTGGGCACAGAGACACATTCGGAAGTGTTGGGTACAAACTTGTCAAACTGTGCAGCCTTTCTATTCAACCCATAAATAAATACATCGATCCGCCAGAATTCATTTGTCTGTTTAAATGGTTTAGTGGTAGCTCTTTTGCCCAGAGTGCCAGAGGTTACGGGTTCTAATCCGCCCAAGGTACAGTTTTTTTTCTCTCTCATCAAAACAGAATATGTCCATCTGTGGTTACAGTCAATATCAAGCATAGGACACATTTATTTTGTGATTTTACCGGAATGAATAGAGTCTCCGACGTAAAGGCGATTAAAGTGCGCGTCCGAGTGAAGACTGCGCGCCACAGAGAACATAGCCTACAACTGACAGCAGCGGCAACAAGCGTTCCTCTTGATTTCAAAAACAAAACATTTTAGCGCTAGATCTCTTGTTTAAACCAACTAAATTAATGCTCTGCTTAACAGGATATGTTTTATTCATGTTTAAAACGTTTTATTTTCCGATATATGGTGACTCAAGCACTGATGGATCAAGGAGCGGTCCATCAGTAGAGTCACCATATCGGAAAACATTTGGAATGGGTCAGACATAGCCCACAGTAATTCTGACTTATTATGTTTTTTAAAAGAATTTCGTTTTTATAAAATTGTATTTCATTTTAATCAATGGTTTTAATCAACAAGTTGACTGATAAATTCTCAGAAAATGGATTCAATATCAATATTTTGAAACGGTGCGTAATTCCGACAGCCCCCCCTACCGGGAATCCCGCCCCCCCTCTCACAAAATAGTTCCAACGTCCCTGTGTCAGGATAGCTTTTGGTGGATAGAGCTAATGCAGGAGAAAGATTTCAAAAGAGATGCTGAAGTCCTGCTTTCTTCTCAACAGGTAAGTCAATGTTAATTACAAGATTTTTTTTCATTGTTTAGTTGTGTACTTTATGATATAGACATATGAACATTTATAGTTAAAAGATGATGATGATAACTAATGTAGGCTACTTCAGAAAATATAACGAATAAAGAAGGCTTAACTACTTATTACAATAGTTCATGTTTTTCACAGTCAATAATTCATACTGTAACATTCATTTATTCGTTGTGTCAAGTTGAAATAACAAACAAACCTGTTCACCTGAAGGAACACTCGACAAAGAGCTAATCCTGTCATAGCTTTTTGATACATAGTGGTTACCGTAGAGGCAACGCGCATTTTAAAACGTGAGGCGCTGGAGAGCACGATTTGTTTGAATTAGTGTTAATTTCGTTAACGAAAACTAAACGAAAATATTTTCGTCAACGCACATTTTTCACCGAACGAAAACTAGACGAGACGAGACTAAAATCCCCACTAATAAACAATAACTGGGAGTAAATCAGAAATAATTTTCGTAGACTAATAAAGACGAGACGAAAATGCAGTTCGGTAAATAAAGACTGGGCTAAAATCTATGGACATTTTAGTTCACGAACAAAGACGAGACGAAAATTACATATTATTATATGATATGGTTTTGTCAAATACTGTCTCCTCCTCCGCCTCCTCCTCGTCAGCTCTTCCGCCACACACCCACTTTCAAACCTGGAGCGGGAGGGCACAGTCAGTCAGAGTAGCCTACACAACACGGAGCAGACAGGAGCTGGATTCACGGTGAGGCGGCGGCGACAGGTTAAAAGTAAACATGCTTTGCACGGGGCTCGTGAGAAAGAAGAGACGTGATATATGGACACATTTTGTTACAATGATAAACTAACTAATGATGGCTAACTTTCATAGCATTTAGTATCCAGGCTGGCTATGTTACGTTAGCTTCTTAGCACGTAGCGACCGTAGCCACTTGTTGATAGAATTGTATGTGAAGTTAAATTTATGCTAACTTAGATATGTTATACTGGCCGGGCAACTATAGTTTCAGTTAAATTTGATTAAAGCAGACAGACGCTTTAAAAAGATTTCATAAATACTTAAATACTGTACCTTTATATACCATGTGAACTAGCTGGCAGGAAAGCACTTTTGTTGTATCAGTTGGAGTTTTTTTTTTTTTTTTTCACAACATTGACCTCAAATCTATTTATTTTTGTATTCTATGTGAACTAGCTTTAAACAGCCAGCACTTGTGTTAAGTTCATAATACACTTTATTTTATTTATTTGTTTCCTTTGTCAGGTGTATTTTATTTGTTTTAATGCAAGCATTTGTGTTTGTGTCTTTGAACCTTAACAATGTTCAAAATAAATATGAAAATATTGTCAGTACATCTTCCATGTCTGCATGTGTTCATTAAAATTGTGTTTTTTATCAAAAAGATGAGAGAAAATGTTGAAATGTGAAATAATTTTAGGAAATGTTTAATATCATCTGCTGACAACAAAGTAAAAGGTTAAAATGATGTCCTGACTAAAACTAGACTAAAATGTTGACAGTTTTTTTTTACTAAAACTAAACGAATAAAATTATGTTTTCTTGGACTAAAATAAAGACTAAAATGCTCGACTTATAGTCGACTAAAACTAGACTAAATAAAAATGGGATGATGTCGACTAAATGTGATAAAAACTAACAAGCGATGCTGAAACTGGACTAAAACTAAAACTAAATTTAAAAATGGCTGGTAAAATTAACACTAGTTTGAATGCAGAATACATTTTCACCGCTAGATGGCAACAATTCTTACACATAGTCCCTTTAAGGTATCAATCAATCAATCAAACGCGCTTTACATACAGCCCAACACATACAATTATAAAACAAAGTATAAAACAATAACAAAAATGTATTACGATCAAATGTAAGAGAAAAGAGATGAGTCTTTAGATGAAATTTAAATGCATCAAGGGTGGCACAAGATCTAACATGGAGGGGTAAACTGTTCCATAAACAAGGAGCTGCAAAAGAGAAGGCAGTCTCCTTTTGATTTTAGTCGAGACTTAGGAATGGTTAGCTGAAATCGTTGTACAGATCTTAAAGGCCTAGACGATATGTTCCTGAAGAAGTTCACTAATGTAACTTGGTGCATAATAACATCTTATACTTAATCCTAAACTTAAGCCGATGAAGGGATGCTAGTACAGGTGTTATATTCGCACATTTCCCAGTATTACAAGGAAATCAGTGAGGGCACACATTTGTTATAATTTTGTTATATTTTCAAAAAATAAATAAATAAATAAATAAATAAATAAAAAAATTAATATTTTATAGAGCCCGTAGTTTTGGTAAAGGAACAAAAGTTTTTTTCAGATGCATGCATTATCAAACAGCAACAATAAACCTTCTTATAGAAATATTTTATCCACAAGTATAGTAGCCTAGTACAATTCATTAGATCATTTTATGAAAATCTGAATGTTTGGAATATGTAGGTCTATATTAAGGTAAGGTTAAATTGCAAAATCAAAGTTTTCTACACATGAACATAGCAGAAAATATCAGCCATAAACCTGTTTTCTCATACCATTTTCAAGAATATAAATATACGATTCATTAAGTTATATCAAGAAAATCTGACAAAAATGTAATCATAAAAATTCAACAATATTAAAGGTAAAGCTTTCAATTATATTCAAGTTATGTTAATATTAAACATAACATAAACATAATGTTATATTAATAGTAATATTAATACTGTTTAATACATAACTTAAAGCCACAATATGTATTTTTTCTGCTTTAAAAATAGCTAAAATAACTGTATCTATGTTATATATTTCTATTAGATGTGTACTTACATTATCCCGACAGTTTCCACCAACTTTAAAATACGGAGAAATTTATAGTTTAATTCAAAGACACGGGACGTTTCTTTATTTCCATTTCGTCGCCCGTCTATGGCGTCATATAACCTTTGACTCCTCTATTTTCTCTAACTTCCTGCGGAACCCGGCGAACCCCGCCAAACACAAAGGGGAACACTCGACTACCGCCAATAAAGCAAAGAAAATGACGAAGTAAAAAAAGTTTTTTTTTTGTGTGTAAATCACGTGCCCGCTCACGAGCGCGCACTCTTCGCGCGTCACAGAATGTTCATAAAGCGCTCCCCGTTATATTAATCAATTCATATTTCTTCAATCTTTTGAGTTGCAGTAATAATAATAATAATAATATGTATAATTTTTTAGTTAGCATACTTATTTTTTATGGTATTGTAGCATAGTAGTGAAAAGGTCCAGTCAAACTGACCGTTTCTCGTTAAAATTTTGTGGGCGAAATCTAGTCATTCTTATTATGGAATGCCAAAGCTGACTTAAATAAAAATAAATAAATACGTAAATGAAAAAAGCAACAAAAAAAAAAATTATAAATAAATAAATAAGGAAATAAAATAATAAATACTCATTTATTTGTACTTTTTTACATTTCTTTGTATATTTATATATTTATTTATTTATTTTTGCTTTTTTACATTTCTTCGTATATTTATTTATGTATTTATTTATGTATTTTTGCTTTTTTACATTTCTTCGTATATTTATGTATGTATTTATTTATTTTTAATTAAGTCCGCTTTGGCATTCCATACCTTATAGGAATCTACGCGATCTGGAATTTCTACGCGATCTGGAACTTGAGGCCTAAAAAGTTCCCTAAGCAAGTTGGCCATGTGAATTCGCTGGATTGAACAACAGAAAGCTGCTTGGTTTGCAAGTGATTCTTTATGAGCTGTGCTTTACAAATCTCTATTCTATAAACTTTTTTTTTTTTTTTTTCGACTGCCCCTTTACTGTCTAAATAATTCTGAGAGACTGCTCATGCATTATGGGTGGTGCTATCAGTTCTCACCTTCTCACAGAAGTGTAGAAACTTTAATCAGGTGGTTTTGTAAAGTCGGCATGAAACAGAGGATGCAATAGTCTTTTCTTCCCTATCGCGATGTATATAAGTGAAACGGCTTCTCAAACAAGAAAAAATGTAGGACAGGGCTTGATTTTGTCCGCTGGGAACTGATTGGATGGTTGTGGTTTGCTATTGCTGTGATGTCATGTGAGTGACAGGCTGTCCCTCCCTCACACCAATACATTCTTTCTGTAGATATGGATCTAAATTGAACATCAAACCTTTGGAGTACATATAGGTAACACGCTGCTTGCATATTTTAAATACTGGCTGATTTTAGATTTAAAATCAGACACTAATCAATCAAGCTAAAAACGGATGATCATTTTAAAACTAATGCGCAAACAGTTGTGACATCCTATTCTGTCATTTACATTAGACAAGTCTAGGCAGGGCGATGATACGCTCGAATCCTCTCTTCATGTTCACGGTTTCAAACCCCACGTGTCAGGTAGTTAATGGATTTGAATTTTTTCACTCCAGCACAAAAGACAGCTTTTCCCTCTCCTCTCTAATCAGGTCTTGAGCTGCTATATTTAGCGCCTACTGGCGGAGAATGATTTCTGTAGGGATTGTATGCAGGCCTTGATGTTACATAAGGAAATATGAAACATGGCATTTGAGGAATATCAATCCACTATGAGGAGAAAAATAGACAGGACGGCGCTATAAATACAGCAGCATTTCCGTTCACAGATGCACGATGTACGTCAGTCTTGGCTGAATGTTCTCTCAAGAAATATGCATGCTTTTTAACTTTTGAACAGGTCTTACACTGAAGGGTTATGACAAAATGACTGTGTGACATTTACAAGCCAAAGACTAATGATGCCTGGGAGGTTCTTGAAACCGAGCAAAAGTGTCAAAACTAGGACCCACTCAGCCTGGTTGCTGGCAATACGGAGTCTTGAGTTTCCGACTGGAAAGCTTGGTGTCAGAATAGGCTTATTGTGACGGATATGTAGTTCACAAAAAAGGCTTTGTGGTAACTATGTGATTTCTGTTGTCAGGTACCTGTATACTGATTGATCAAACACATATTCAAATTCAAAATTGCACTGATTATACTGTAATGACACGAATGGGCTTTTATAAACTGCCCCCTTCTCTTCACAAAAAAATTCAACAAATTCACATTTGAAGTGCTACAACTGTTTGAAATCATGTTTTGCTTTAAATCTAACAGGTTTGTTTGAGGGTTACTGTATGTTTAGTTGTAGTAAATATAATTATCCATTCCAACCCATTCACACTAAATTCGTCTTTATAGCATGTGTATTGTCGTGTAATTTATACGCTAAAGTGAGTTTTCACGTGCATATGATACGCATTGGTTGGTTAGGGTAGGTTTAGGTGTGTTGTGCATGTGTATTATGCGTTTGGGTAGAATTAGTAGTATGGGGTGCGTGTGCATTACACACAAATGAACTGCGTATCAAATGCACGCGAAAAACTGCGTCTCATATGCACGTAAAAACTCATTTTCGCGTATAAATTACACGATAATACACGATGCGTGTTATAGAGACGCATTTACGTGAGAACAGGCTGAATTATCTTAATATAAAAAAACATTGCATCCTCACAAATATAAAAGGTCTATTAGTTTGTAAGTGTTTTATATTTATTGTAAATTGGAGGCAGAAATATCTCAAAATGTCATCTAAATTTGACAAAACCACTATTTTGGAATGTCCTTAAAGCTAAAAATGGTATAAATGAGTTATACAAAGTAAAATTGTTTCAGCCAGAACAAGGTTTTTAAAACATTGTTATTTTTTTTTGTTGAAAAGTTGAAAGCTACAACTTTCGATTGTCTTTCTATTATTTTGTACTTTATATGGAGCCCAAGGGGACAAAAATATGAAATGGGGGGATAAGTATCTTTCAATGCCATTGTGTTCTCTCACAAAATTATTATGTTCCCGGAGAGACTTTGCATTCTCTCGCAAAACATTTCTGTTTCCAAAAGCACTGGAATACAAAGTTCATGAAACTCTAAATGTCCTTGACTCAATCTGCTTGCAATCACATCAATCTCTATAGGGACAGCTGATTGGTTGCTGTATCAGTAGCCAATGAGCTCGCTGTTCAGCCTTCAAATACTTGATCAGTATTTGCTGTAGCAGTTGCAGCAGGCTTTCAGAAACCCTCCACCTTCCCCAGCTCCACCTGTTTAGATTTGCTAGATTTCGGGTAATTCATGTATGCTATATACAGCAGTGTGTCGTGTACGTCCTGTACTTGTTCTGCAGCAGCAATAAACAACAGCATCATTTATTCTGCCAAAACCAAACATATCAACATTGTCATATCCATTACCATGACAAACACTCTAAGAGTTGTGTGACAACAGAAACAGTTTTTTCTCCCATTCCATTTTTTTGTCACCATGTCCCTAGGGGCTCCATACCTTCACAGTTGTCTTGTGACCACCACCCAGCTATGCGAGAGGTGTTAATTTGTTTGTTTTGTTGTTCCATTTCCGTTTTCAAGTGCCATTCTGCTTTAACCTGAAATAGGGTGTTATTTATGTGGCACATTAGACGGATGTTTAGTTATTGTCCTTCAGAGGTAGAAAGTAGCAGGAGAAAGCGGCATGGACTTACAGTGAGTATGAGAATGATCATCCATGAACATGTCATTGATACAGGTCCAGCTGTAACACACACTCTAAAAAAGTCCTTAAATATAGGTCCAATGTACTGTGTTAATATGAAGGAAATTATTGTATTGATTTTTCACTCATTTTGAGCTTTGTTTTAAGGTTAATGGAAATGTCCATAATCATGTGCTGGCAGAAAATTACCAGCACAATTTCTGTTTTTTTTTTTGTTTTTTTTTTGTTATTGTCTTTTCTTTCTTCAAGTGTATTGCATCATGAGAGTGTATATCAAAAAAAGTCATAATAAGTTCTATAGGCCTACTCTTAAAAATCATAAAGGGTTTTACTGGAAGTTCCTCAAAGGATCTCCAATAACATCAATAGATTAAAAAAATATCCTCAGGTTACACCATATATGCACTTTCAACCATGCGGTTACAATTTCTACAACAGCAGCACCGAATAATATGCATATTATTTATCCATTAGTCCTTTAAGATTGACCACCATTTGAACTAAATTCAAACTGACATCTCTGAGACTTCTGTTTCACTTTAATCTGCAAATCCTCATACATAATTTAGTTTTATCATTATCTGATCATAGAGAGATCATATCCCCAAAGACGCATGCATGCACTCCAGTTACGCATTCAGAACATCTTCTATGAGGCACTGTGATGCACAATGAAGTCATAATCCATAATTCAGATGGGCAGCATTATGTTATAAGGAAGAGCATTCATTAATGACAGTTATTTAGCTGACACTTTCATCTAAAGTGACATTTTTGTTTTATCTTTTCACCGGTAAATGTCTGAGACAAAAACTTTAAAGCTGGAATGCAGAAAAGTGGTTACTTTTAAACTGCGTGTAATCCACTGACCACCTGTTGAGTTTTATTATAATTTCAATTTAAATTATATTAATTTATTTTTACTAAATTTGAGTTAACGTAATATAACCATGATTGGAATAAAATCTACAGTTTTTCTATGAATGCTTTTTAAATGTATGAATGAATAATCATTATGTTTGAACAACAATTACTAATGAAGAGATTATTGAGTGAATCCAGCATTCATGGTTCAGTTTTATTCACTGCCTTCCCAGCATGCACAAAGGCATAAACAATAATTATGGTTTGACATTTTGATTTACACTGCTGTTATTGATTTTGTGGTAATGTTTAGTAATGTATTGTGATGTTGATTCGCAGTTGACAAATTGATTGTTAGCATTCTGCAGACATAATAAAATACTTAAAAAAATATATTGTTAATATTTCTTTGTAAATATGCCTAGAGATTTAATTACCTCATATTAATAGAATGATATATGACATAGCCTATATACATGGCAATGTATCAACTTTTCCATATGTCTACATTTAAACCTAAAAAGCTTTATTCGTAAATATATGAAGGTTATGGACCATGTGATGAAACACATAGCCTAATATATAGAACTATTTAAAACATTGTTCCTCATTTTGAATCATTCACTTTTTGATGTTGAAATTAATTTGTCAAGTTGCCATGTTATTGAGTAGTTTTAAATGTACTACTGTAAGTCACCTTAGATACAGGAATCAGCTACATAACTTATTTATATTTAGTGGTATCGTAGTTGTCACCGTACCTGTCCAAAGACTGATTTGACTATGGGATGGAGGTCTGCATCAAGCGCGCCGCTGTACGCGCCAGCTCTCCCGGGGACGCGCGTGCTGCTGTGCTGAAGTGCTGGAGGTGGACTAGAGGTGAGGCTTTGATTCGAGCCCGTCCGATGCTTGCCCTTCGTTTCAAAGAACAGCGCGGCTTCCTCCGAGCGCTTGGATTGGGAAAGAGTCGGCGAAGGCGTCCGGCTGGTGCGGGAATTCCCGTGGAGTTGGACCGGGGGGTCAATGGTGTGCTGGTGGTACCGTGACGGTTTGCAGTGTTCCAGTCCATCCTCCTGATATCCATCCTGGCCGCGGTGATTCTGGATCTTCTCCCCTTTTCGTCCGAGTTTCGGTTGGCACAGGGGTCTGCGGGCGGTGGCATCGCACTCTTCGGTCCAACACGATTCCCCCCCACCGCCTCCCGTGTGCCGGTGACCGTTGCGGTGACTCGCGGGATCCGTGCGGACTCTCCGGTTCGTTTTGATGAGGGAAGTGGTGGATTCGCTTTTTGGAAGCGAGGAGCTCATTTTGACACCCACAAACTCGTGAAGTTCTACAGTTCAGTCAGATGTAGCAGCAAAAGCATGGATATCTAAACGTGTCGTTGGTTGGGTGGGAGTCTCACCGGTGAAAGCACAGTCAATGACTATAGAGCACGAGAGCATCACACAGGTCGCTCGAGCAGAGTTTTGTTGGTCCCTCGTGACCCCATTGAGCGCGCGCTACCACAAAAATACAGCACGTGCATCTCTCTCGCGCGCTCTCTCTCTCTTTCAGGATGAAAGTTACGTCAAACTGCGATGTCATTGAAGAATAAAAGACTGTCGAAATATTAATAATTGTGTGACGTGACTGTTGCGCAGGTGAAATGAAAACCATGACATTAGGTTAATAAAAAATGATGAGAGTATTCCAACGTTTTATTCAAGCTTTGCAAGCAGTTTTCTTGTCTGTAAATATTTCATGGCTTGACTACAAAAATAGTAACATTTTCACCTGTATTTTTTATAAGAAGAACAATAGTTCGTTAAATATCTGAAATACAAACAATTAAGGTTCTGATACAGTTAAACGATTTAGCTAGAGTGTCAGAGAAATCTATTCACTGCTTAAATTGCAAACGTCAGTCGCATTCTGGATGCTGACTTTGAGCCATATATTCATGTGTCAAAACATGTCGCTCCTTTGAAATCTTTGCAACTGATGTACCAGAACTGCTTATAATGCCTGTTTCTGAAGGACAGCGAGTTATTTTTGAATGATGGACGTCACAGTCAAACTACTGTAAGATGGCCGTATCATCTTTATAGAAGAGCAGTGACATCTTTCAAAACTTCTTTCACATTTAATGACTTTTCTCAGAGCAGATGTAAGACATTTTGTGCGAGCTAGCCTACAGAATGGATACAGATTGGCTAAAAGCAGTCGAGATGTTTCCGGTTTAAACAGGACCGTTGTAAGGTCCCATCTGGTTGCTTCATAGGATTGCTTGCATTCCTTCAGTCTGGGAGCAGCTCCACTTGGTGTTTAAGCACTTATGCGCATTATGTCACTATATGGACCCAATTAAAGCAGTAAAAAAGCTTCTTTCCACTGTGTGTGTGTGTGTGTGTGTGTGTGTAAACAGTGTGTGAGATGTTGGAAAGTGCCGCTTCTGCCCCACACAGTCTCCTGGGACTTTGTGTTCACTGACATCTGTGTCTCCCTCTTACTCGCTCCAGGGAAAGATGGCATCTTTCGCTTCATCTCACTATCTCTTGCCCCGCATTACTTTCTCCTTCCTTTTTGATGGACATAGACTCCCCTCGTCTCACTGTAACTCTTGGAATAGCCTACATACTGACTTTTCTCGCGTGAGTGGTGTTCAACTTTTCATTCAGCAAAAATGATAAATTTTTAGTTTCTTTAAAGAGATGCTCTCTCTCTCTCTCTCTCTCTCTCTCTCTCTCTCTCTCTCTCTCTCTCTCTCTCTCTCTCTCTCTCTCTCTCTCTGCAGCAGGGGACACTAAAGCCCCAGGGTTCAATCTGGCCCATTTGCATTCAAGGGAGCAAAAGAGGAAAACAACAAGATGTGTTTTCATCTCACACTCCTAAAAAAATAAAAACTGACTATAGTTTCATATTTGTCACGTGTCTGTCCTATCGTGTTAGCACATGGGTGGTTTTGTTATGTTGAGCCATGTGCTCCTGTCATTGTTTGATCCTCCCCCTCGTTACCTGATTAGTGTTTGAGTTCTCCCACCTGTTCCCTCTTGATTTGTTCCCTATTTAAGTCTCCTCTTGTTTGCAGTCTTTTCGGTTCGTTGTCATATGTCTTCCCAGTTCTTTGTGGATATCCTGATGTTCAGAGTCAGTGTTTGTTTCATGTTCATTTATTGTGTTTTCCTCCTCGTGGGTTTTTGCTTTGTGTTTTGGTTTTCTTTTTGTTAATAAATCCTCCTTGTTTTTGCATTTGAGTTCTCCCTTCCTGTTTGTACTGTGACAGAACGAACCGCCCATTTGAGAACTCAGCAGCATGTTGGGTTTTGGCTGGAGGAATATGGGGGACACTTATATGGACGACGATGACTTGGATTGCCCGGATTACATCACTTCCACATTTGGATCTACCCAATTTTCTCCTTCCAGCGGTGACGGAAGGACTCTGCCCTGTAAGGAGTCTGGAAGAATGAACATTTTCCAGGCTCTCGCTTTGATGGCTCATCAAAGGGAGGAGTCGGAGCACTTGGCCAGGGTTTCTGAGACCCGTGGAGGTCACAGGAGAGATTTTCGGGGGACCCGCCAGGTAATTTTTCATGGGACTCGGGGAGGTTGTAAAGGAGGAGGAGGTGGTCGAGAGGAGGGTCAACATCACCCTCCATCCTGGCCCCCCTTCGATCCTGGACCTGTGGAGGGCAGTTCTGGACCAGCTTCGCGCCGTCATGGACAGAGAAGGAGGAAATGCCCGGCTGCCCAGCGAGAGACTGTTCTAGTCCCGTCTGCCCAGCGAGAGACTGTTCACGTCCCGTTTGCCGAGCGAGAGACTGCCCGCGTCCCGTCTGCCCAGCGAGAGACTGCCCGCGTCCCGTCTGCCCAGCGAGAGACTGTTCACGTCCCGTCTGCCTTGCGAGAGACTGTTCACGTCCCGTCTGCCCAGAGAGAGATTGTTCACGTCCCGTCTGCCCAGCGAGACTCTGTTCACGTCCCGTCTGCCCAGCGAGAAACGGTTCACGTCCCGTCTGCCCGACGAAAGACTGATCAGGTCCCGTCTGTATCCCTGAGCTGGGACTATCTGGAGCATCTGATTAAGACGTTGGAGAGACCTATGCCTGAGCCGGTGCCCGTCCCTGAGCCCGTCCCTGAGCCCTTCCCTGAGCCTGTCCCTGAGCCGGTGCCTGTCCCTGAGCCGATGCCTGTCCCTGAGCCGATGCCTGAGCTGGAGCTCATATTGGTTCAGGACCCAGCGTTTTTGTTTGTGTTTGTGTCTGTTCTTGTGACTGTGTCTGTTTTAGTGTCAGTTCCTGAGCCGGCGCCTGTTCCCAAGCCGGAGGCAGAGCCAGCGCCTGTTCCTGAGCCGGTGTCTGGTCCTGAGGGATCTGCTCTGCCCTGGCCGCCCGAGGGGTCCGCACCGCCCTGGCCACCTAAAAGATCTGCTCCGCCCTGGCCGCCCGAGGGGTCCTCACCGCCCTGGCCACCCGAGGAGTTTTTACCGCCCTGGCCACCTGAAAGATCTGCTCCATCCTGGCCGCCTGAGGGGTTTTCACCGCCCTGGCCACCTGAAAGATCTGCTCCGCCCTGGCCGCCTGAGGGGTCTTCACCGCCCTGGCCACCAGAGGGGTCTTCACCGCCCTGGCCACCCGAGGGATCTTCACTGCCCTGGCCACCCGAGGGGTCTGCACCGCTCTGGCCACCCGAAGGGTCTTCACCGCCCTGGCCACCCGACAGGTCTGCTCCACCCTGGCCACCCGAAGGGTCTTCACCGCCCTGGCCACCCGAGAGGTCTTCACCGCCCTGGCCACCCGAAGGGTCTGCTCCGCCCTGGCCACCCGATGGACTCTGTGTTTTTCCTTCACTACCCAATGAACTCTGTGTTTCTCCCTCACCGCCCTATGGACTTTCTGTTTCGCCCCGGTCGCCTGATGTCTCTGTCACTCCCGCCCCGCCCTGGTCCGTTCCGCCCGTCCCGCCCTAGTCTGTCCCTCCCGTCCCGCCCTGGTCTGTCTCTCCCGTCCAGTCTGATGGAGCGTCTGGTAGCCGCTCCGTTGAGGGGGGGTAGTGTCACGTGTCTGTCCTATCGTGTTAGCACATGGGTGGTTTTGTTATGTTGAGCCATGTGCTCCTGTCATTGTTTGATCCTCCCCCTCGTTACCTGATTAGTGTTTGAGTTCTCCCACCTGTTCCCTCTTGATTTGTTCCCTATTTAAGTCTTCTCTTGTTTGCAGTCTTTGTCGGTTCGTTGTCATATGTCTTCCCAGTTCTTTGTGGATATCTTCATGTTCAGAGTCAGTGTTTGTTTCATTTTCATTTATTGTGTTTTCCCCCTCGTGGATTTTTGCTTTGTGTCTCGGTTTTCTTTTTGTTAATAAATCCTCCTTGTTTTTGCATTTGAGTTCTCCCTTCCTGTTTGTACCGTGACAATATTAGCGTACTTTAATCAGTGGTGTTTGCAAGAGGATTTGAACAAATCATTAACCTTTGAACTTTGGGTTCAAACAGTACAAAACTGCAACATTTGTGCTGGAGCTTGACCATACCTCAAATTTCACGTTGCAACTCTTTGCAACAGTTACTGTTCGAAATTTTCGGGGTCTGTACATTTTTGTTAACATTTTTTTTGAAAGAATTCTCTTAAGTCTGCATTTACTTATCAAAAATACAGGAAAACCACATACAGTTATAGTGAATTATTACAGTATTACAATTTACGTAAAATAACCGTTTTCTATTTACTGTAAATAGGCATCATTTTAAAATGTAATTTATCCTTACGTATGTTTGTTGTAAATAAGGGTGTATTTTTTTTCTTTTGCACAATGCTCTAAACAAATTAGAATTGCAAAGACCATGCAGTAAAAATGTGAAACATACATATTCAGTGTCTTGTACACAATTACTGTACCTCACTAAATACATTAATGTAAAACTTTACTGTAGTTTTCAAATAGCTGTGCAAATAGTTTATATGACTGTCTTGAGCATTTTCAGGTAGTGTCACCAAGATCTGACTTTTTTTATTGGCAAACACTTACAGAGTAAACTGTCATAACGAAAACATGACAAAGCCATCTTGTTCATTAACACTGGTGTTCGGACTTTTCATCTTGACGACACTGACACTTTCAGTGACATGAATACTTGCTTTTGAGGAATGAGTTATCCATTTTGAGCAAGTGACACACTTTTGCAGGTTATCAACTAAGTTTTGCAGTTTGTACTAATTGTTTTGAGAACTGCATTAACTGTTGTGCAAATGTAAATAGTGATGTGAGAAATGCACCAAAGCGACTGAGAAAAACTGTATTCCTCCAGTCACATGATCCTACAGAAATCATTCTAATATGCTGATTTGGCAACATTTCCTATTGCAGTTTTTTGCAATCACTTTGTTACTATTTTCAGAAACTTGATGTTGACATTTTTTTCACAACTCTAGACACAAAACTCACAACCAATGATCAAAATGCACATTTTTTTAAAACTCTAACCCTTTTTTCAATTGCTTGGATACAATACACATACAGATAGATAGATAGATAGATAGATAGATAGATAGATAGATAGATAGATAGATAGATAGATAGATAGATAGATAGATAGATAGATAGATAGATAGATAGATAAAGCAGGCCCTTGTAATTGCTTGTCCAATTCTGCCAACTCATTACTGATGATTGAGTGCACATTTTGGAATGAATATATAAAAAGTTGATTGTGATCCAATTGCAAGAGCATAGTGATATGTAACATGGAGCTAGCAGGTGATCCAGGTCACAATGGAGGTCAAGCTGTAGTGGGAGGAAGACGTGTTGGTCAAAGGAATGGTAGAGGACAGGCGGGCACCCCTTCTGAGAGGTGGTCGTGGGCCTCATTTGAGAGGTGTGGGGAACGACTGTAAAAAATCCTAATTTCACAGGAAATAACTGTGATTTTTTGACAATCATTTTCTTTCATTTTAAATTGTACTCAAAACACTGTAAGATTTCAAATAATATCTGCAAAATAAAAATGCAGCTTATATTTTTTGGTATTGTTACATTAAAGACAAATTCCAGTCATTCACATTTTTTTTACTGAAATTGATTGTATTTTTCATGCAGTATTTTTCTGCTTTCTTAAATTACATAAAATGTATGTAAAATTACAAATAGAATCTGTAATTAAACGGTAACAAAACAGTTAAATGATTACATGACTGGCAGCTCAAAAAACTGTAACATTAAAGTAAAACGTCATAAATTTTGTTATTTAAAGTTATTTCCTGCATTATTATGATCAAATACCTTCATTGTAAAAGAAATCATAAAAAATGGTCAAATGACTGGCAGCAAAGGTGCCTAACAAAAACCATAAAATAAAAGTAAAATATTCAAATTTAAATAAATTGAAAAAACACTGTTTCACAGGTATTTCCTGCATTATTATGATCAAATACCGTCATTGTAAAAAATCATAAAAAAGGGTCAAATGACTGGCAGCTATTGCTGCCAAACAAAAACCATTAAATTAAAGTAAAATATGTTAATTTAAATAAAGTGCAAAAAACTTTAACAGAATTTTGATGTCACCATGATTGAGATCAGTGTTTGCTTTAGTTGGGCTCTTGACCTTTGCTGCCAGTCATTTGACCCTTTTTTACGATTTTATTTTTTACAGTGTAGACGACAGGCACCCCTTCTGAGAGGTGGTAGTGGGCCTCGTTTGAGAGGTGTGGGGGAACGTGGTAGAGGACAAGGCCACGGACCAAGACAGCAGCAGCAACAGCATTGAGTGTTTAATGAAATTCGGGCAATACTGTAGTTGAGACCATGTCATAAATCATGGCATGACAATGACTGAGGTGGCTACAATGATACAACCAAACCTCAGAAGGCAAACCGTGGCCTCAATAATCAGAACTTTCCGCAATGAGAACCGGTAAGTTATCAGCATGCACTAAACATTATGCTACTCTCAATTGTCAAATGACTGCATACCAATGTGTATCACAGAATAGGTGATGTGACCAAGTGTCTTCTTACTCTAATGTTCCCTGTAGAAGTGACCAGGCCAAATAGTAGAGGCAGAGGTAAAATTCTAACTGACCAACAAGAGCAGGCTGTGGTTGATTTGGTTTGGGCCAGAAATGATCCTCGCCTTAAAGAAATTTGCCAGTATATCTTGGACAATGAAGACATGTTCAACAATGTGGGATCCATATTAAGTTTGCCGACTATTGCACGCATACTGAAAAGGCGCCAGGTATCTTTAAAACAACTATACCATGTGTCTTTCGAAATGCAGACAGAGCGAAACAAATGAGGACTGAGGATGTTCAGGTAAGTTCAGTTTCAAAAATTCTACATTGTACAGTAATCTCTAAATCTCTTTCCAAAATGTATTTTTTTTTAGAGGGTGATGGAGCTGGATGCTGATGACGACCATCACAAATTCATATATTTGGATGAGGCAGGTTTTACAGTAATCTGGCCAAGACAAGGAGGAGAGGTCGGAATTTCATTGGCCAGCGGGCAACCATCCAAGTATGTGTGCGGCTATATCAGAAGATGGTGTGGTGGGACGCAGACCTCATATTGGACCATATAATGCAGCTCTCCTTGTCACCTTTCTTGATGAGCTCGGTCAGGTTTGTAGAGCTGAAGGTGTGACCTATGTCACTGTCTGGGACAATGTCAGGTTCCATCATGCTCATGTGGTGCAAGCATGGTTTCAGGCATGCTCAATTTACCACCCTGTATTTACCCCATACTCTCCCTTCCTTAATCCGATTGAGGAATTTTTCTCCGCATGGAGATGGAAGGTTCATGATAGGCTCCCTCATGAACAAGTCATTCTTCTCCAGGCCATGCATGACACCTTCAATGACATCACAGTAGACCAGTGTCAGGCCTGGATTCGGGTTTTTCCAAGATGCTTGGCTAATGAAAACATCCATTGTGATGCAGATGAAAACCTGTGGCCAAATTCATAACACAGTTGATGACAATGTAGAAGTACAGTAATCACTCCTGTTTTATTTCTAACAGTACAAGCAAGCAAGTTGAAGAACACCGCATTTGATGTTTTACAGTACTGTCTTTTCTTTTCTATTTCATAGCTAATTATTTTTGCTTCGATTAAAATAAACCTAAGTTGTGATTGTACTGTAGTGTTTTGCATCTATATATTACAAACTTTGTTCAATGATTCCACTTTGTCTGCAGTACTTTTACAGAGATGTATATTTACTGCACATGTAGTACCATAATGATACCTGTATCACCTATTTTGTTCTACAATATTTAATGATTGTACTAATGATTAATGATTGCACTAACAATGACAATGTCGGTTGCTTGTGTGTGGGTGATCTGTTATGTTTCAATGGTATTTCACAGTAAATTTGTTTTTTGAAACAATGATTGTGCAAGTGCAAGATTTATTTAAAGATGTGAATGCACAATGCAATGTTTTGAACATTAGACAGCCTGTGTTGCAAGTGATGAAAACCATTTTGTGTCTAGGGTTTTGAAAAATGACATCAAGGTTCTGAAAATAGTAAATTGATTGTAAAAAAACTGTCTAATCAATGTTCAAAACTTAATGTTTATGTCAAAATCAAACAAAAAAAGGCTACATTTTAGAATTCTTTGATTAATAAAGGGTTCAAAAGAACAACATTTTTTTAAATAGAAATCTTATATAAAAGATAACCTGCAATATGCTAAATGTCACACCACAAATCAAATTTATGTCCATTTAATGTCACCTTTTTTTCTTAATTTTTTGGAATATTTAAGTCTTAATTTTGGCTGAATAATGGTTAAATGCCAACAAAAGTCTATCATAAGATTGAAAGAATGTGAGACATGTAAATCAAACAGGAGGGAGGACATGATGTATTCAGGAGTATATAATCCTAAACCGTTTTTCCGCCTAGTAAATGAGCCTGTTGTCAAAATGCTAGTTGAAACTAAAGCACTTGGTGTTCCACTTGATAACATTTAGTATAAAATTTCAAGTGCTCATCTTACAGTATCTAATGGTTCAATTCCCTCAGCTTGTATCATTTTTCAGACTTTCCGGTTTGAAATATGCTCAGAGTGTTTACCTTTCCAATTGTCAAGAAAATCTTAACAAAACACAGGGTGTTAAACTGAGACACTACACCCAACTGTTTACCAGAAAGCAACATGTGTGTGTTCTCTACAGGACAGTTGCCGGTCAACTATCTGGCCAGGGCTCACCCTGTCAAGTCTATTGGCACTGTTGGCTGGTTCTGAAACATTCATCAGAAGGGTTAATAATTGAACAGTCAGCAGCTTGAGACCCATGAGTTTTTGATGGACTGAACGCTGTACACTTGTGCTTCTGCATAAACACATCAGCGCCGCAGAGTTCAGCCAAATCTGGAGGCATCATTAGCCAAATAGCTTCACAAAAGCACAATGTGTGGCTTGGGTAATGAGCTTTACAAACGAAAGAGGGAATATTAAAGTTCTGAAACATTTATGAAGTTGACCCAGTTGCATAAATTAAACATTATGAAACATATAAGTGTGTGTAAACCAATCTTCCCAGAATGCCAGGGGAGTTTCTTATATTGTCAGGAAACACATGAAAGGGCTCAAATAAAAGAAAAATCCAAAGAATCAAAGATTTGGAAAAATAAAGAAATAGTTTTCATGTGATTCTTTGACTCAGAGTTATTTTAGTATCATTGAGATACTAGTTTTTGTTCATATTTTAAGATTTCATGATTTTAAGATTTTTTATGTTCAGATTTCATTTTGATATTTTCCGTTTGATATATGAATACAAATTGTATTATTAGCAAGGGGTTAATTGCTCAGATTTGGACTCAAATGCTTTGCTTATGAGTTCAAAATATACTTCTTGTTGCGTACTTGCCATTTAGACATGCATTTTATAATACTTTTTCATTCATTTTATATATTTATTTATTTAGTTCTCCACCCCCTGCATGTATTCAGGGCTGAGTCAGTGGAATGAAAATACTTTTGGAAAGCATTTATGCTTGAGTGGAGGAGATGTGCACTTGCTTATGTGTTTTATTAATTCAACTGTCTGCCCCAGTGCATTTAAAGATAACTCCTCTCCTTAAAAACAAAGCAAGACTGAAAAGTTTGAATGTCCCCGAATAAGGAAGACGTAAATTAATGCAAAACAAATCTAGTACTGTGTTTCCTTTTAGAGGTGATGAAAAATTCATAATAAACGCAATAAATAAATAAAATGCATAATGTGTTCTGAAGGGCTGTTTCTGGGAAAGCAGGGTAGGGTTTTTGCATGACACAAGGGGGACAGAATAATTATTAAGTCTATTTATGGAAGCACAAAGATGGAAGCCACACATACTTCTGAAAGCTCCCTGAGTTCTCATTTTTAATTAATCAATTTGGGTTTAATGTGATAACTGTAACAGGCAGAATATTCTAATGAGCTTCAGCTTGTAGCTCAAAGGCGACATCACGACTGTAAAAAAGCAATCTCAAAAATAGGTAGCTTTCTGCAAAGGAGTAGATCACTTTTAAAAAAAACTTTTGCTGATAATTTACTCACCCCCATGTCATCCAAGATATCCATGTCATTCTTTCTTGAGTCGAAAAGAAATTAAGGTTTTTGAGGAAAACTTTCCAGGATTTTTCTCCATATAATGCACTTCAATGGGATCCAAGCGGTTCAAGGTCCAAAAGTTTCAGTGCAATTTCAGTGCAAACTGTTCAAAGGGCTTTAAACGATTCCAGATAATGAAGAAGGGTCTTATCAGTTTTACAAGAGTTTTATAAGCTCAAATGATCACTTGCTCTGTTCTGTGATGCACGTTCGTGACTCTTCTATTCGAACTCATTCATAAAAATGAACAAATCTTTTCCCGAGTCATTCGTTGAATGAACCAAATTACACGAAAAAAGATTCATTCATTTTGATAAACAACTTCGAACAGGAGAGTCACGAGCGTGCATCACAGAACAGAGCAAGGCAACCATTTGAGCTTATAAAACTTAAACTTTGTTTTTTTTTTTTAAATGAGCCATCGTTTGATAAGACCCTTATTCATCATCTGAAATCATTTAAAGCCCTTTGAACAGTTTGCAGTTTGCACTGAAACTGTCTTTTGAACCTTAAACTTGCATATGTGTTGATTATGATACTCAACACATATGCAAATATGTCAGGTTTTACAGGGTTAAAGCACTTTTCTAGACATCATGAATGTATGCGAGTGTAGAGCAGATGGATTCATTCTCATGTTGTGTTTTACCTGAGGCTACATGCTGTGCTGAAGGTGAGATCAGTTTATTTGCAGCAAGGATGAACTAGGCCATGTTGCTTTTTAAAGAGCACATGAGGTACATATGGAATGACCTGTCTGTGTGTGTGTACTTGTGTCTGAAGGAGAAGGAGAGAGAGAGATATCCTATTTTCATCAATGACCCATATCAGTGTGTTTTGCAGGCATCGGTTTGCACTCAAGCAATTAGGGAGCAAATCCCCTCATGGTTTAACCATTAGAGCAAATGATGTGAACGTGATACCCGACACCACTGAACTGCCAATGCACCCTAGTCTCATCAGGTTCTGTACATATGTAACTACACTGCATGAATTTTGTCAAACTAATGACTATAATTTTGAGTGTCAGACAGACCATAAAACAGGTAAAACATCTCCATAGACCTGGGCCAGTAAACAACCTACACTGTAAAAAATGCTGAGTTGTTTTAAACCCAATTTTGGGTAAAATATGGACAAACCCAGCCATTGGCTTACATTTTTAAATTCCATTTTGGTAACACTTTATTTGAAGAGGTTTGCATAGGACTGACATGACACTCTCATAAACATGACATAACACCTGTCATATGAAGTTAATGAATTGTCATTAAGTGTCATTCGGTAAATTATGACACTTTTAATGCAAAGTTGACATTGTTTAAAATGTCTTTGTTATGACAACTTCACATTAACAAAGACAAAAAAAAGTCTTTGTTATGACAACTTGACATTAACCAAGGAATCATAACCTATCAACCTGTCACAAATATGTCATAACAGGTCTAATTATCAAACTTACAGAAGTTATTTAGCTTTGTGTAAACATTAAATTACCCTGTCATATATTATGGTTGGTTTTAACTTTGGTTGTCATGACACCATTATAACTGTGACATGAATATTGAACTTGTCCTTAAGTAAAGTGGACTACATTGTACTAGTTATAAAGATGTCATTAAGGGTTATTACACTGTTTTAACAACAGTGTCATTTATATTTCCCCTTACCTCAAGTAAAGTGGAACAAGTTGGACTAGTTATGATTTCTTGGTTAATGTTAAGTTGTCATAACAAAGACATTTCTGTCTTTTTTAATGTCAAGTTGCCATAATCAAGACATTTTTGACTTTGTTAATGTCAAGTTGTCATAACAAAGACACTTTAAACAATGTCATCTTTGCATTAAAAGTGTCATAATTTACCGAATGACACTTAATGACAACAGTCATAATTTCTTTATATAATTTTATATTTCTTTAGAAATTATGAGTGGGAGTTACAATGTTTTTCTCATTTCTAGTTATAGTGTCCAGGGTGTTTTTACATGGTAACACTTTATTTGAAGGGGTGTGCATAAGGCTGACATGACACACTGTCATAAACATGACATAACACCTGTCATGAACATGAAGGTTTAAAGGGATAGTTTACCCAAAAACTCTGTCATCATTTACCCACCTTCTTGCCATTCCGAACGATAGGTGTGCAGTAATTTACTTCACGTGAGAAGTAAAGCAGAAGCTTCACAATGTGACTTACAGTACTTCACATATCACAAAGTTCCTCTCATAAACGCTTGTATGACAGTAGACCGGAAGCAATGATTTATTGTTAAAAAGTTTAAAACCTTCAATTTTTTCTTACACACACCTATCATTTGTGTAGATGTGTGCGGTTTTTCAAGCGGCACAGAATAACATGCATTATGCGGACTCATAGAGATTATTTTCCCAAAAAATCATTGATTGTGTTTATCTGAAGGGGGGGGGGGCATCTATCTCTTTACAGTTTTTCTCAATTGTTTACACATATTTTCTGGTACCTGAGACACAATGACCACAACATGTAACTCATTCACCAACCCCCTGAACCAATTCTACTGAACTACAAGCACAATTCCTGCTTTACACTCAAATTGCAGTTCTAAAACACACTTTTTTCAAAACACTACACACAATTCTCTGCATTTGGCACAATTTTCATGCAGAAAATCTCTTGTTTTCATGAGGAATACACTGCCATTCAAATATTCACACTGACTCGTCACATGGGCAAACACATTTCACACAGTTTTACAATTAGCGATCAGAGCTTTGGCATAAAATACCAAAACCAAAGAGAGGATGCAGCATAGATATTTTTTTATTTCTTTTTTTACTGTAACAGCATAAGAAATTCTGTTGTTTTGTATGTAGACCACTGTTTGTGCAACTTTGTGTTGGTTGAGGTGTACAAAATGTGGGATCTGTGTATCTCCCATTGATTTTGTGGGAAAAATAAAATATATTTGTTACCGTGTATTTGTGTGTTCTGTGTATAAAAAACAATATTCTCAAATATTTTACAACACAGTTATGTATGTAATATCTGTAGTAAGTGTAACACTGAACAAAAAGGCCCAAGTCATTATGATGAATGGAGAAGAAGTGTTTTCCATTGACATCAGTGTTCAACTGGTTCTTATAAATGTCTATTCATATGATGGTTTGTGTGTGTCATTTGAAAACAAAATACCATTTTGAGAAGAAATAACATTGTTTTGAATGTAAAGTTTCATTTTGCAGGAGAATTGAGGGGTTTTGCCAATTGTGTGAGTGTTTTTAGATTTGTGTGTAGAGTTCTGAGAATATGAGGCATTCTTTCAGAAAATGTGTGTAAACAATCGAGAAAAACTGTAAAATTACTATTTTGTGTTCTGACTTTGTCTTGGTTTTTATGAGTGTGAATAAACACCAATACTTGAAGTTTGTATGTTTACATGACACTATGACAAAAGTATGACCTCAAATTGACATCTGTACACAGAGAAAGCAAAAGTCAGATGTGTTTTGTATTCAAACCATCAGTGTGTAGTTGGCACATTGTGTGCTTAGTAGATGATGGCTTGTGTTTACTGTTTAATACAAAAACACAATTTTTACGAAGGTGTGAAGAGTTAATCTAGCTGTGTTTGCTTTTGCAAGAGAACTACAATGTTTTGATAATTGGGTGAAAGGTTTTCTTATTTGTGTGTAGAGTTTTGCAAAACTAGCCAATAATTACAAAAAATGTGCTCAAGCAATCAGAAAAAACCTTAATAGGAACCGAAACTGTTTAGCGATCAACATATCTTCAACAGTTCCACAGAAGAAAGAAATACATACAGGTTTGGAACAACTTGAGGGTGAATAAATTATGATAGAATCGTCATTTTTGAGTGAACTATCGCTTTAAATATTTTTCTCTATGAGGAACTACTAGACACTACTGCCCTCTTCTGTCCTCAAGAGAGACTTGTATCATTGTGCTCGGGTAAGACTCAGCATTTCAACCAAAAATGAAGAATCTTTATCATCCTTTACATAACTATCATACGCTCGCTGGATTTGGGCTTCTATGTCTGTGCTGAGGAGGATGTTTGCTGTCAGCTGAACGCTACAATTCCAGGATTAGCTGTATTTTCCGTGAATAGATAAGATGTAGAATGTTGAAGTCCTTGCAGTTCTCTTTTACAGTTTATCATTAACAGAACGAAAATGGGTTTGCAGGCGGTGTTGATCTTTAGTAAACTAAGCTGTTCACTCTCTGATTGACAAGCTTATGTAATGAAAGTCTAACTGAAACTCGATATTCCAAGGACTGAGCAATATTTTTTGAGCTACAAAAGCACTCTTGCTTGTGTGATATGGCTTAAAGGGATAGTTTTAGAAAAAATTGTCATCATTTAATCACCCTCATTACACACATCTATGACTTTCTTCCTTTCTCTCAATAATCTCAATCATTGTTAGTCATTCGGATTGTAGAAGGACATGAGGGAGAGAGTCAATGGAGCCCGATCTCATGAAAGTTCATATCTATAGCACGATGTCATTTCTCGTGGCATTTATACGGCAAAAACAGTTTTTGCGTGTATATGGTAGCCTACGCGTTTTTCGCGTGCATATGATACGCACTTTTTGGCGTAGGCTATTATACGCACGAACTCCCCACCTACCCTAAACCTACCCCAGGGTTTTTAGTGCGTAGCATAAGCACGCAAAAACCATTTTTGGCTTATAAATGCCACGAGAAATGACATTCGTGGTATAAATACGCATCTTCATGAGACTGTGTGACTTTTGGGGTGTTTTATTCCTTTCCATATCTACACTAAATCTGAAAGTTATGCGTTTGTCTGTGTTGGATTGGTATCAGAGTGTTCGGAGAGCTCAATATGGCATTTGTTTGGTGTTCAAATGTGGTTAAGCTCAGTTATGGATTTGCAGGAATTGCGAAACATTTTGACTCTTTAAGAAACTCACTAGCCAACTATGATTTGGCAGCAGATGCTAGTTTCACTTAGTGTCTGAGTGTCATCACATCTATCTTGTATCTTCATCTTTAAACTGGCAAGATCACTCAATCACCAGCTCAGATCAACCCCCATGATTAGCATTCTAACCATTACTGTAACTTTGTAAGATTTACAAAACACAGTTTGGGGCTTTCCAAGAGATAGATCACTGTTGACAACTAGTATCTAGGTAATATATAAAATGCTACACACTGCCAACTGAACAATGAATACTTTTTCAAACCCACATATTCGTCTAAAACCTGATCCTTCTAGTTTTCTCCACTTATTCTCCATTTCTCTCAGATGTCTGCGTCTTTTCATGGGAACATGCACAGATGTGACAGAAACAAAGTGGTCTAAATCAAAACAACTGCCTTCAGTCCAAGGACACAACAAATACTTTACTTTCAGTCTTCATATAACAACACACATATGACTAGCAAATCCGGGAGCTTTCTTACCTCACATAGACTGCAGTGCAATGTAATCACAACTTCCAAGACCCAGAAAAATAGTGAAAACATTGTTAGAATAGTCCATGTGACAACAGTGGTTCAACCATTTTTCTTAGTGTGAAGAACAAAATCTAAAGAACTTTCTTCATGGAACCATCAATGCCAAAAAATAACTTTTATGCTTATAAGAGTGCACTAAAAATCCTACAAGTAACATTAAAGGAGCATTTCACCCATTTCAACATTAATCTTTATTGAAAGTGGATCATATATGTAGTAGAAATGTAAAATAACTTTTGAATTTGGTGCCCTCTTGACCGAGAAAATAACAGAAGGGTGTATTTGTATGTAAGACAACAACTCCCACAATGCACCACATTGCACAGCTCCGCAAGCCACACCAGCTAATCCAGAACAGCGCAAAAACATCGGAGAAATCACTCTTTCGTCTACAAGGCTAACGTTGGCACCAGGGGCTCGTTCTTCGTACGTTGCTTAAAACATCCGAGATCAAATGAGACATCTAAGATGATATTATCGTGCTAATCATGATCCGGCTAATTGGGTTCTTCGAACACACCTGTTGTTTATGATTAGTATCGCTGGATTGAGTTATCTGAGATAACTGCGCGTTCTCGCGTTGGTTTAAAAGGGGACATGTATCGATAGCAGAACCAGTGATCAGCAGCGCTGCTACTGGCTGTTCAGCATGGCCAAAGAACACGCCCAGTTTTTCTCCCAAGCAGAGCAAGCGCTTTTAATGCAAGGTTATGCCGAATTTCAGTCTTTAATTAAAACGCCAGGAAACACCTCAAAGTGTGCAAAAGCCAGTAGAGAGTGCTGGCAAAAGTAGAAGACAAATTAAATGCGTTTGTGGTGGCCATAGATGTTTTAATAACTTATTATTATTTTATTTTTATTTTCATAATTTCATAATTACTTTGTTCATTGTAATGTCGAGTCACCACACTATAATAATAAACATGGTGAAAGTGAAGTACAAAAATATTCTACTTAATGGTAATTTTAGGCCTTATAGGCCTACTAGTCTCTTTTAAAAAGGCACTGTTAAATAAATGATTGTCTGTTTATAAAAGCAAACAGGAAAAATGCTGAGAAAAAAATAATAATTATGCTACTGACCCTGGCAGAAGAGCTGACCCTTGGGTTGAATGTGAATTGCCCTGTGAAGGGCATCCCTGGGTTCAGCTCTTCCAGACCCACATCAGGGACCAGTAGCAGCAACACCTACATCACTGGGAAATGAGATTTAAATTATCTTTGTACACTGTGAAATAATTTGTTGCTGCATTAAATGAAGTAGACCTATAATCCAAATTGGCTGGTTTAGTCATTTCAACTGTTAAATCTTGAGTAATGATAAATTGCTTTGTCTTGTGAAAGTAAAAACTGATAAACTTATGTTAATGTAAAAAATATTTTGCCATGAGTTATCAATCACATTGCACTGGAGAGTGAAGAAAACTTCTTAGATGACTGTCCTTTGGAGGAAGTACTTTAATTTAATTGATGGCTTTAATTGATTTCTACTTGTGCCTATGCCTATTATTTCTGACAGGAGTCCACATGTACAGAAAGGCCTACAGAAGAGTCTGCACACAGCAGTGATACAGGGGTGGGCAGTGTAGGCAACTTTTGCTTGTTATTTGTTGCATTTGTTCCCTATATGAGTCTTCAACAGAGTATTTTGAAAAAACAAAAATCAGGGGGAGAAACAGAACTTGACTAAGAAAAAATTGCACTAGAAATAGAGTTGCTTCAAAATAAACTTCAGAGTAAAATCACACAGAGTACTATTACTGACCTTAATATCTTTTAAAAAGATGACTGAATAACTGGCTTTTCTTTACAAAGAACTATTGAAATAAAACTCTAAGCAAACAGAGTTTTGCAAATTTGTCTTGTCTTTTATTTTAGGCTTAATTAAACATTTTTTTTCTTTTTCTGATGTTGGCAGTGTTGTGTAATATGGCACATGCAATGTCACAGGCCCTGTCAGGTGCAACCCTCAGGGTTTTTAGACATTGAAATCTTCCCTTTAGTTGGCCAAAGCTCATGTCATTGTGTGCCCTTGTCCTAGAGCTGCATTGTAACTGGTCTGGGGTTTGGGTCAGGGAATGGGGTCATAAAACACCTGTCTCCATGCAGGATCCTGTTGTAATCACCTGTTTAATGGAAAAATGCAGTTCTCAGCATAAGTGTATGTAATACCGTGAGTTTGATATTTATAATTTTCCTTACCATGTTCAAATAATGTTCATAAATGTGAATCTCTTAAAATTCTTGAGTCATGCACAGATCCTGGCCATTTTGCTTTCACACTGATTTGTGATATAGAACATGGTCACACACCATCTAAAAGATTTTACTCAGTCAAATGCCTTTTAAAAAAAAGTGATATAATATTCCAAATCTGGAATATTAAAAATTGTAATAGTAATTTGGCTGCACTGTATAAGCCCCCTTTCTGCTCACAAAATCCCTTCATTGAGGCCTTGATGGGAACATGTGTGTAGTTAACAGTGTATGGCACCAATCACGTAAATTAAGCCTGAGGGACTATAAGTCATAATCGGCATCGGCATAATCGGCATCATGATTGCATTATCTTCATTAAAAATTATAATATACCCTAAGTTGGCAAAAAAAAAAAAAAAAAAAAAAAAAAAACTAAGAGCACTACTTTGTGAATGGCACGACAGAAAGCTTAAGCTTATCAAGTTCTCCCCATCTCCAATAGTGTAAAGGAAGCCACTCGCAAATAATTTTAGGGCAATGCAAACATTTTGTGCTGTAGTTGAAGCCCGATATCGAATCGACCATTAATGTGCATTTCCAACAAAATAATAATGTATTTAAACGACACCCTCACGACGATCGTTTCACGAGAAAACAAAAATTAATCTCAGATATTAGGCTACACTGTCACACTGCGCTAAAGGACTTCCTGTATCAGTCGCGATAATCCTGTTTACATGAAATAAGCCTGCTCGCGAGCAGGTTCAAGCTGACGGACCTGTTGCTATGACAGCAAGTCCAGGATGAGCGTCGAAGAACCAAACGATCCAAGATCATGGCAAATCGCCAACAATCAAATCCAGCTAACTGAGTTAGCGACGTACGAAGAACGAGCCTCAGAGTTTGAAATTCATTTCACCCAAAATTTCTAGTTAGTTGGCTGTAGCGATGCGGACGAGGGCAAGTAACATGAGAGCAGCGATAGAGCAGTGATAATGAAAGACACCTGTGAGACACACCAGTCTCGCATCTCTCACAGAGGAGTGGAGGCATAAAACGAGGAGCGAAGACAGGGTAGATCGAGAGAGAAACAGGCCTGATTTTATGTTGTGTTTTGTTTCTGTTGCGTGTGGACAGCAGTCGTCAATGATGGGCTGCTGGGTTATACTTTTGTTTTGTATTTGTTCATTTTTCCATTAAACTGTTCCCGCCTCCTCCTTTCCATAACAACGAACCCCGTTAACGTTACATTGGCAAACTGATTAGTGAATTACTCCTCGTTTGTATTTCATTCTATATGGTGAATTACTGCATGATACCTGGATGTTCAGTCAGGCGAAACTAGGATGGTTCACATCACAACACAAACGTCCATGTGCTCGTCTGATTCAGAGATTTAGTCAATTGCCATCGTTGAAATTCTCTGCAGCAGACGGACTCTGTGTCCGTAGTGCACAGCGAGAGCACAGGCACCAGCAGTCCACCCAGCTCAAGCCAGTCCGGCTCCTCGACCGACAGGCAGCCGCCTCCTGTTCCTCCATCAGCCTCAGCTGCTCTTTACTACTCTGCGGCTTGTAAAGATAGCCACAAACATCGGATTCGAGCAGCAGAACTTCAAAATCCTCTTCCATATCATGTTTAGTTTCTTCTGTCATTGTCATAACTTCCTATCTCCACAGCGCTTGTTAGCTTAGCTTCCAAACAAGATGGCTGATATTGATTTCAGTATCTGCAATTGAAGTCCCACCCACTGATCTGTAATAGGCCTGTAGGTTGAGTGGGTCCCACACCCTGGGATAATGAGGAGCTAAGGTTTGTAGTCTCTACACTTTTCAATGAAATTTGACTTCCTGCTTATGAGCAAAATGACGATTTTTACGTCATAATAAGCAGGAAGTAAAACACTTAAATCCTTATTTCTCCCATCTCAGGGGAAAATAAGGGAATGAACCATGACCATTCAAAAATATGACTGGGTTTCTAAAGATACAAAGCTTAATGCAAATGGGTGAAATGTCCCTTTAAGAAATTTGGTATCTCAAAAGAACCCTTTAACTATAGTGAAAAATTATTCTTCATTGTCAAAAATAAAGGTTGTTCCAATCAAGAATCATTTGACTATAGGTTTAATGTGTTGTTATATGTTATTTGGAGCTTAGAAATATTGTAATTTATGTTATAAAGAACTTAAGGAATACGTTTCAAAACATGTTAAAACATTTTTCATCATTTTTCAACAGCCTTTCTGGTTCTACTGAAGATCTTTATTAAAATGAGGTATGCTGGTTGAAAGTCTCTTCACATCCTGATAGAAATCACTAAATTACATGCATGGTCTAAAAACGTGTCTATCATAGACCATAAAGGACCATATAGGACCATAAAATGTTTGTCCAATCAGTAAATTAGGGTGCAGTGACAATGTCCTACCTGCCAGACAGCATATGTATTTCCAGACATCCAAGCAGACATCACCTCTGTATGATGAGATAAACAACTGAAAATCCGTTAATCATCTTTTCTTGAGAAAAGGATTGTTTGTGGTGATTCTGACTACCGATCTTCCAAGGAAGTGACAGGAATGCAGCTGTGTTGAAATAAGAAGTGTCAAGGTTGCATGCTTGATCTGAGCATTAACACTGAAATCTTTTTCACCACAATTTGAAGGGAAATTATGCTTCAAACTAGAAAAAAGTAATTCTCTTTAAAAAAAAAAAAAAAAAAAAACTGTGCTGCAGTTTTTCTGTACTTCTGTTGTTTTTTCAAAGGTGCTTGAAAGCTTCATATGCTTCTCAGGTTTGTTTCCTGAGAAAGAATAACTGTCTAGTTCATCTAAATGTTTACTCATAATGCACTCAAATTTGCCAAGAGTATGTGAACTCATTTCAATCAGCTCATCACCATCTACTTATCTTTAATGATCACTCATTCACAACCATAATATTTACAGTTGGTAGGGGAGTTTGATCACATGAAACAAATTTATTCAAACTAATTATTGGTGAGAGGTTGTCACATTCCAGAAGCCCACAAGAAGTTCGGAACTGATTTGTATACTTTTCATTCTCTTTTAAATAGGCTATGCTGTTTCTAGGATTACTGTAACAAATAGGATTACTGTAACAAATATAAACAAATAGGCGCAAATTACAAAGTCCGTAGTTGGGTAAAAACAACATAGCCAAGTCAATGTCAAAATATATTTCTTAACTTCACTTAATTAATGACTAGTTTAATGGTTGGTTTGCTTGTACAGTTAACAGACTAGATTCAAGAATTGAAAACACTTGAAACACTTAAAAGACTGAAAGTTGAAACTGTCATGATGTGGTCTTGTATCTTTGTCTTTGTCTTTGTATTATTAGTGGTTCCCTGTCTATTGAGTTTTCCAGGTGTTTCCTATTGTTCACGCCCCCTTGTTACCTTTTTAAGTTTGTCTGATTATTTAAGCCCTGTGTTTCTGTCTTAGTTTGTGAGTTGTTGAACGTGTGAGGTCGATGTTAGTCGCTCCTGTGTCTGAGTCCTGTTTCTGAGTCTTTGTTGAAATATGTAGTTTGTCTAAATAAAGCCTTTACACTGCGTTTGGATCCAGCCTCCTTCCCGTGTTTCTGCCACACCACGGTACCGGCATCATAGAACAACTCACCAAAACATGGATCTAGCAGGTAGTAGCCAGAGCTCACTGAGCAAACTTTGCACTATTTATCAGAATAATCGCTGCATCGAGGATTATGTGGAGGAATTCCTTTTGTATAGCCATCTCGTTCCGGATGTAGAAGATACATTGAAGGACTGTTTCTGGAGTGGACTAGATCTAGACATTAATTTAAATTTACCAGAGGAGGACCCCAGTTGGACCCTGGAGCAGTACATTGATTTTGTCCTGCAGTTTTGTGGATCTCCCTTCACTGTTGGAGAGGTAGAGAGGGATGTTATCACGACCATTATGCCCGCTGAGCCCGCACCGCTGTTCCACGTCAGCCCTGCCGAGCCTGCGCTCTACGTCAGCCACGTCTCAGCAGAGCTTCCAGGGGGGGTCTTCACCGCCGTGGCCGCCCGAGGGGTCTTCACCGCCGTGGCCGCCCGAGGGGTCTTCACCGCCGTGGCCGTCTGAGGGACCTTCACTGCTGTGGACGCCCGAGGGTCCCACAGTTCCGCCCTGGTCACATCCACAGCCTGCTCCGCCCTGGCCTTCGCCTGGTCCTGCTCCGCCCTGGCCTTCGCCTGGTCCTGCTCCGCCCTGGCCTTCGCCGGGTCCTGCTCCGCCCTGGCCTTCGCCGGGTCCTGCTCCGCCCTGGCCTTCGCCTGGTCCTGCTCCGCCCTGGCCTTCGCCTGGTCCTGCTCCGCCCTGGTCACGTCCACAGCCTGCTCCGCCCTGGCCTTCGCCGGGTCCTGCTCCGCCCTGGCCTTCGCCTAGTCCTGCTCCGCCCTGGCCTTCGCCTGGTCCTGCTCCGCTCTGGCCTTCGCCTGGTCCTGCTCCGCCCTGGTCACGTCCACAGCCTGCTCCGCCCTGGCCTTCGCCTGGTCCTGCTCCGCCCTGGCCTTCGCCTGGTCCTGCTCCACCCTGGCCTTCGCCTGGTCCTACTCCGCCCTGGCCTTCGCCTGGTCCTGCTCCGCCCACGCTCTGCGGCCCAGGCTCGCCTTGGCTACCTCCTGGTCCCGTTCCCCTGCATGGGCCTGGCCCTCCGTCCCTCCCCCAGACCGCCTCCGCTTCACCGCCCACCTGAACTTTTTGTTGTTTTTATGGGCGTCAGGAGCCGCCCATAGGGGAGGGGCTCTGTCATGATGTGGTCTTGTATCTTTGTCTTTGTCTTTGTATTATTAGTGGTTCCCTGTCTATTGAGTTTTCCAGGTGTTTCCTATTGTTCACGCCCCCTTGTTACCTTTTTAAGTTTATTTGTATGATTATTTAAGCCCTGTGTTTCTGTCTTAGTTTGTGAGTTGTTGAACGTGTGAGGTCGATGTTAGTCGCTCCTGTGTCTGAGTCCTGTTTCTGAGTCTTTGTTGAAATATGTAGTTTGTCTAAATAAAGCCTTTACACTGCGTTTGGATCCAGCCTCCTTCCCGTGTTTCTGCCACACCACGGTACCGGCATCATAGAAACATTCATCAGTGGACCACTCCCAGCAAGAGGAACAAACAGGTTTTCACGGCTGCTTGGGCTCAACACATGGCTGCAAAAAACCTGCAATATAAAAGGAGTGAACTTCATTGACAACTTCAATCTTTTCTGGAGTCAGAGGCAACTGTTTCAATGGGATGGCCATCACCCAAACAAACTTGGTTCAAGAGTGCTAAAGGACAATATCTACTTCTCCCTCCATCATCCCTCTGCTGTGTGTGCCAATCCATTCAACCTGAATTGCGCACACACACCTGGATACAGTATGAATGACCACAGGACTTCACTTCAGCACCTGAATGGACATATTGCTGACACATCACACAAGTGTCATAAAAGGTTCGATAAAAGGTTCGATTGGAAGACTTGTCCTTGTCCTGGTTCCTGGTTCCTGTGTTCCTGATCGTCTCGTCCTCCGTGAAGTGTCGATCGTGCTTTGAGTATTGTTCATCGTGTCCTGTGGAATTCGCCGTCTGTCTTCACATCATCTGGTTGACCATCGAAGTCCCTGCGTCACCGTGTTTCTGGCTTACTGCATTGGACTGAGTTATAATAAATCACTGTTCACTCGCAATTGCTTCCTGTGATATATTGCACCATGACAGAACGATCTGACCGTCAAATGGGAGCAGCGAGTGCATCAGCCACATCCATCGAGGAGTTCGTACATCACAGCATTCAGAGAATGA
This sequence comes from Pimephales promelas, assembly GCF_016745375.1. Next base: position 546,955 of record NW_024121120.1, on the reverse strand, counting down.
ATTCTCAGGAGAAGGAGATCGGCGACACGGGTCGCGCAGTTCAAGCCTTGGTGACGCAGGTGTCCGAGCTCACCCAGCAGATCCAGCGCCTACGTGTTCCCGCTGCGCCTCCCACACCTGCTGTTCCTCTCGCACCATCGGGAAGCCCCTCCCAGTCGGAACCCCGATTGCCGGTACCAGAAGCCTATTCGGGTGAGCCTTCATATTGCAGAGCATTCCTAACCCGGTGTTCTATGCATTTTGCCTTGCAGCCACGCACTTTTTACAATGAACAAACCAAGGTTGCGTTTGTGCTGACATTATTGACTGGGAGAGCGACACTCTGGGGAACGGCGGTGTGGGAGAACCAGAACCCATGCTGTTCCTCGTTCCAGGACCTGTCGGACGAAATGAAAAAAGTGTTTGACAGGTCAGTATCAGGAAGAGAGGCGGCCAGAACGTTGACGGAACTTCGCCAAGGAAGACGCCCAGTATCAGAGTTCTCAATCGAGTTCAGGACCCTGGCGGCGGAGTGTGGCTGGAACGAGGAGGCGCAGTGGGACATGTTCCTGCATGGGCTGGCTGACCACGTCCAGAAGGAGATCTATGCCCTGGATCTCCCCACTAGTCTCAACGGCCTGATTGATCTTGCCTTACGGGTGGACGCTCGACTGTCCAGAGTCGAGCGCAGAACAACTTCCACCCGTACGTTCGGAGAGTTGGACGTCCAGCGATCCAGCGGCAGGGACGTGGTCAGTCCCGTCGACGATCACGAGCCTATGCAGGTGGGTCGAGCTCGGCTTTCCCGGGAGGAGAGGGAAAGGCGGAGGTCCCAGGGCCTTTGCCTGTATTGCGGAGGGACTGGTCACTATGCTTACAACTGCCCGGTAAAAGGCTAAGCCCGATAGTAAACGTGAGGCTACTATCGGGTGGGATCTCCGCCAAGAAGACCTCATCAGCAACATCTACATCCACCCTCCTCTCGGTAAGACTGAGATGGTCAACAAACCAACACGACTGTCTTGCACTACTGGACTCCGGGGCGGAAGGTAATTTTATGGATTTTAATTTTGCACGCACTTTTCAAATTCCCCTCCGTTCCCTCGATCACCGGATTTCTGTTCACGCATTAAATGGCCAAGAACTCCCCACCATCTCACACAGCACCGAAGAAATCACTCTCATCACCTCTGGCAACCACACCGAGACAATTTCTTTTCTTATTTTGGACTCACCCCTGGCACCCGTTGTTCTTGGACATCCTTGGCTTATCAAACACAACCCCCGTGTGGACTGGATTCATAAAGCTGTGCTGGAGTGGAATAAGGAATGTCATAAGTCTTGTCTTGTGTCTGCTTGTTCGTCTGTACCTGTTTCTGTGTTACAGGAGGAGGCGGGGGATATGTCTAACGTGCCTGCGGAGTATCTGGACCTGAAGGAAGTGTTCAGTAAGTCTCGTGACGATATCATCAACGATAAAAGGTTCGATTGGAAGACTTACCAATTGCACAAACTGAGCAAGCCAAAACAAAATCGTGAATGTCGCGAGCCATACGTGGCCACCAAAACCGTTGCTTGACTGAAAAACCAGTGCGAGTAACACCTGGATGACAAGCTACGTTGGAACTGTGACCCCACTGGATAACGTCAGACCGTAAACCCTCCGGCACAAATAAACGGTTCGGTGGGCAACCGGGCGGAGGCGTTGCCCCTTCTAAGGCTCTCTTGACCTTCGTTTCGATCTCCCATGTGAGTGTTGAAACAAATATGGTTTCGGGTAAAATACACTCGGGAGTAGACGGGCGTTCGGAAAAATCAAATATGCGAGATAATGAGTCCGGTTTGATGTTTTTGGAACCCGGACGGTAGGAGAGAGTGAAATCAAAACGACCGAAAAAAAGTGCCCACCGTGCCTGCCTGGAGTTTAATCTTTTAGCAGTTCTGATATATTCAAGGTTCTTGTGATCGGTCCAGACGATAAAAGGTACCCCCGACCCTTCTAACCAGTGACGCCACTCTTCCAACGCCAACTTGACTGCCAACAACTCTCTGTTACCAATGTCATAATTGCGTTCGGCTGGGGATAAACGATGTGAAAAAAACGCGCAAGGATGCATCTTGTCGTCCACAGGTGAACGCTGGGATAACACCGCTCCTACTCCCACCTCTGACGCATCGACCTCCACCACGAACTGACGTGAAGAATCAGGGGTTATCAGGATGGGAGCTGAAACGAAGCGGCTCTTTAGTTTAGCGAACACAGCCTCGGCTGAGTCGGACCACCTGAACGCAGTTCGGGGGGAGGTCAAGGCAGTCAGAGGCGCGACTAGTTGGCTGTAATTGCGAATGAAACGCCGGTAAAAATTGGCGAACCCCAGAAACCTCAACAGGGCCTTGCGTGAATCTGGACTTGGGCGCATCCCCTCGGACGACACGATGTATCCTAGAAAGGGAACAGACTGTGCATGAAAATCGCATTTCTCCGCCTTGACAAAAAGCCCATTCTCTAACAGCCTCTGAAGCACTCGACGGACGTGCTGCACATGTTCCTGGAGAGACGAGGAAAAAATCAATATGTCATCCAGGTAGACATATATGAACTGGTCGATCATGTCTCGCAGCACGTCATTGACCAGTGCCTGGAAAACTGCTGGGGAGTTGGACAATCCGAACGGCATGACCAAATATTCAAAGTGCCCCCTAGGGGTGTTAAAAGCAGTTTTCCATTCATCACCCTCCCTAATGCGAACCAAATGATATGCGTTACGCAAGTCCAATTTCGTGAAGATGGATGCTCCCTGCAACCTCTCGAAGGCTGAAGACATCAACGTCAAAGGATAAGTATTCTTTACCATGATGTTATTCAACCCTCGGTAATCAATGCAAGGTCGCAGCGATCCATCCTTTTTCCCCACAAAAAAGAACCCCGCCCCCGCTGGAGAAGAGGAAGGGCGAATGAACTTGGCTGCTAGAGAATCAGAAATATATTTCTCCATAGCTTCTCTTTCAGGAATCGAAAGTGAATATAACTTGCCTTTAGGCGGAGACTTACCTGGCAGTAAATCTATCGCACAGTCATAGGGACGATGCGGAGGGAGAGAAGCAGCACGAGACTTACTGAACACTTCCTTCAGGTCCAGATACTCCGCAGGCACGTTAGACAAATCCCCCGCCTCCTCCTGTAACACAGAAACAGGTACAGACGAACAAGCAGACACAAGACAAGACTTATGACATTCCTTATTCCACTCCAGCACAGCTTTATGAATCCAGTCCACACGGGGGTTGTGTTTGATAAGCCAAGGATGTCCAAGAACAACGGGTGCCAGGGGTGAGTCCAAAATAAGAAAAGAAATTGTCTCTGTGTGGTTGCCAGAGGTGATGAGAGTGATTTCTTCGGTGCTGTGTGAGATGGTGGGGAGTTCTTGGCCATTTAATGCGTGAACAGAAATCCGGTGATCGAGGGAACGGAGGGGAATTTGAAAAGTGCGTGCAAAATTAAAATCCATAAAATTACCTTCCGCCCCGGAGTCCAGTAGTGCAAGACAGTCGTGTTGGTTTGTTGACCATCTCAGTCTTACCGAGAGGAGGGTGGATGTAGATGTTGCTGATGAGGTCTTCTTGGCGGAGATCCCACCCGATAGTAGCCTCACGTTTACTATCGGGCTTAGCCTTTTACCGGGCAGTTGTAAGCATAGTGACCAGTCCCTCCGCAATACAGGCAAAGGCCCTGGGACCTCCGCCTCTCCCTCTCCTCCCGGGAAAGCCGAGCTCGACCCACCTGCATAGGCTCGTGATCGTCGACGGGACTGATCACGTCCCTGCCGCTGGATCGCTGGACGTCCAACTCTCCGAACGTACGGGTGGAAGTTGTTCTGCGCTCGACTCTGGACAGTCGAGCGTCCACCCGTAAGGCAAGATCAATCAGGCCGTTGAGACTAGTGGGGAGATCCAGGGAATAGATCTCCTTCTGGACGTGGTCAGCCAGCCCATGCAGGAACATGTCCCACTGCGCCTCCTCGTTCCAGCCACACTCCGCCGCCAGGGTCCTGAACTCGATTGAGAACTCTGATACTGGGCGTCTTCCTTGGCGAAGTTCCGTCAACGTTCTGGCCGCCTCTCTTCCTGATACTAACCTGTCAAACACTTTTTTCATTTCGTCCGACAGGTCCTGGAACGAGGAACAGCATGGGTTCTGGTTCTCCCACACCGCCGTTCCCCAGAGTGTCGCTCTCCCAGTCAATAATGTCAGCACAAACGCAACCTTGGTTTGTTCATTGTAAAAAGTGCGTGGCTGCAAGGCAAAATGCATAGAACACCGGGTTAGGAATGCTCTGCAATATGAAGGCTCACCCGAATAGGCTTCTGGTACCGGCAATCGGGGTTCCGACTGGGAGGGGCTTCCCGATGGTGCGAGAGGAACGGCAGGTGTGGGAGGCGCAGCGGGAACACGTAGGCGCTGGATCTGCTGGGTGAGCTCGGACACCTGCGTCACCAAGGCTTGAACTGCGCGACCCGTGTCGCCGATCTCCTTCTCCTGAGAATTCATTCTCTGAATGCTGTGATGTACGAACTCCTCGATGGATGTGGCTGATGCACTCGCTGCTCCCATTTGACGGTCAGATCGTTCTGTCATGGTGCAATATATCACAGGAAGCAATTGCGAGTGAACAGTGATTTATTATAACTCAGTCCAATGCAGTAAGCCAGAAACACGGTGACGCAGGGACTTCGATGGTCAACCAGATGATGTGAAGACAGACGGCGAATTCCACAGGACACGATGAACAATACTCAAAGCACGATCGACACATCACGGAGGACGAGACGATCAGGAACACAGGAACCAGGACAAGGACACACCAACACCAAACAACGATCTGACAAACATGAGAGAATAGTAGTGAGTATATATAGCGTGGTGGTGATCGACTGCAGCTGGTGATGATTAATGATGAACAGCTGGAGTGGATCAGGTAATGCCACACAGACACGCCCCTCACACACGTGCATTCATACAACAACATAAACACGAGACTAACAGGAAACAGAGGAACTGTCCACCGTGACAACAAGGACAATGATAACACCACTCAGCCACAACAACCTCTGCTCATGGATACAATCTCAGCAGAGCCCTGCCCACAGAGCTCACCACAGTCAGACTATGACATATCAGAACTGCTCCCAGATTCAGCACCCAAGGACGACTTTCTGGAAAACAGCGAGGGAAACCAGGACAGCATTTTACACCCTCCAATAACACCAGAGCAACAGCCCATCTCACCTGACACGTTATCCGTCTCTCCAGCATCTCCACCTCTGTGCTTCTCAAAGAAAAAGGAACAACTGGTGTCTGCTGGAACCAAACTATCACACTCTTTTGCTGCAAGCCCCCAGATACCAACCAAAAACGGCAGGCCCCACAACCACCAAAGCTTTCGGGCCCAGCTCACCCTCCCCCTCCTCCGAGAGTTCTTCGGCCTCTGCCACAGCGCCAGGGCCCATACCCTCCCCCATCGGCTGGAGGTGAACCAAAAACAACTGATACCAGTTCTAAGTGAAATACTTCGGGTCCTCGCTATGAAAACAATAACTTTATCAAATGTTTACAGAACAAGCGGGAACCCAGTGTGCCTGAATCTTTCTCTATTGCTGTTCATTTACATGATAGAAAATCTAAGGTCTTCAACAGCCGTACAGCAAACCCATCTAATCTGTTGCCCATTACTGCTGTGGGGACAAAAAGTAAGACTATAAAGTTAGCACTTTTAAACATCCGCTCCATTAAAAATAAATCACTTCTAGTCAATGACTTAATAACCACATACAACCTGGATTTCAGGTTTCTAACTGAAACTTGGCTAGAAGACAGCTGTAGTGCAACGGTCCTAAACGAAACATCCCCTCCAAATTTTACTTATATGAGTGTATGCAGAGCGGGTAAGAGAGGCGGGGGCTTAGCTGTTCTTTTTAAAGATGTTTATCATTGTAAGCAAATATCATTTGGGAATTACTTTCGAATATCTGGGTATTGTTTTACAGTTTTTCTCGATTGTTTACACACATTTTCTGAAAGAATGCCTCATATTCTCAGAACTCTACACACAAATCTAAAAACACTCACACAATTGGCAAAACCCCTCAATTCTCCTGCAAAATGAAACTTTGCATTCAAAACAATGTTATTTCTTCTCAAAATGGTATTTTGTTTTCAAATGACACATTTTCAATGACAAACCATCATATGAATAGACATTTATAAGAACCAGTTGAACACTGATGTGCTCAATTTAAAACACTATGATGAATGGAAAACACTTCTTCTCCATTCATCATAATGACTTAGGCTTTTTTTGTTCAGTGTTACACTTACTACAGACATTACATACATAAGTGTGTTGTAAAATATTTGAGAATATTGTTTTTTAGACCCAGAACACACAAATACACGGTAACAAATATATTTTATTTTTCCCACAAAATCAATGGGAGATAGATCCCACATTTTGTACACCCCAACCAACACAAAGTTGCACATACAGTGGTCTACATACAAAACAACAGAATTTTTTATGCTGTTACAGTAAAAAAAGAAATAAAAAAAAATCTATGCTGCATCCTCTCTTTGGTTTTGGTATTTTATGCTAAAGCTCTGATCACTAATTGTAAAACTGTGTGACGGGTGTTTGCCCATGTGACGAGTCAGTGTGAATATTTGAATGGCAGTGTGTTCCTCATGAAAACAAGAGATTTTCTGCATGAAAACTGTGCCAAATGCAGAGAATTGTGTGTAGTGTTTTGAAAAACGTATGTTTTAGAACTGCAATTTGAGTGTAAAGCAGGAATTGTGCTTGTAGTTCAGTAGAATTGGCTCAGGGGGTTGGTGAATGAGTTACATGTTGTGGTCATTGTGTCTCAAGTACCAGAAAATGTGTGTAAACAATCGAGAAAAACTGTAAAAGGTGCTCCACGTATTTTACTTATCATTGTTACAGGCCTCCAAAATACTCTCCAGCCTTTGCTGAGGACTTTACTGAACTGTTATCAACAATTGCCTCTGATGCATGTACATGGTCCCCAGGGGTGTAAAGTAACGAATTACAAATACTCACGTTACTGTAATTAAGTAGCTTTTTTCAGAAATTGGACTTTTTTGAGTAAGTTTAAAATTGTGTAATTTTACTTTTACTTGAGTACATTTTAAGTGATGTATCGGTACTTTTTCTCCGCTATTTTCGTTCTGTTTGTGGCCGTTACTCGTTACATGCTTGTTTTAATTTTATTTTTATCCATCAACGTGATTGGATCGAGTAATCGGTCTCGTGACTGTCGTCAATTTAAATTAACCATAGAAAACGTACCGCCTATTCCTGCTGTTACTCGCGACTGCTGTGGAAGTGCATTCATCACGCATCAATTCAATCCAGATATCAGCGTCTTCCTCTATGCTAAGGTACATTTCACATTTCTGCTTAATATGATATTTATAGGCTGGCCTGTCTACAGGGCCTAACATTTGGTCTGAGGTTGGGGGAATTGCGAGACGAGTTCATAATGCGGTGAATTCCCGCTCCCATTTACTTCACAAATTCACAATCACATTATAGAGAAACGCGTCTCGCGCTCGCCATGCCGCCAGATTCAGAATCAGTGCACCAGGTCGTTAACTTGAACTGCATTACTTAATAAGAAATTAGCACAGCTCGTTAATAAACAGCATTTTTTGATTGATCCATTATATGATCCGTCTTCATTTGGCAAGTGCACTTGCGCAAAAACATTTTTCATGCTGAACTTTTTTTTGTGTGGATGCTGCTGATAAAACAGCTTAGCCGAGACTTCAGAGACAAAGTGTGTTTGTTTCTTTTGTAAAAGTTTCCTGGATATAACTAACTTCCCTATTTAATGCACATTTTTCCTTACAAATTATATTATCAGTATTACAATGTAAATGTAGCCGTTTAAAATGTAAAGGATTATGCCACCCTTCTAGAACAATGCATTTACGTTTAAATTGTAACATATTTAATAGCATGGAATAAAAGTGTGTAAGTGTTAGCTCACTATCTTAGCCTTTTTCAGTGCATTAGTTGAGGTAATATGATAATATTAGTGATTCTCATTTATCAAAACACTAACATTGGTAACGTTTTGGAGAGAAATTGGGTATTTTTTATTTTATTTAACCCATCTCTTGGTGTGTGATGCTGAACTATCATATGAGTTTCTAAAGGTTTTTGAATTCTTTGCACAGTTATGAATATTGATATTTTATGTGCAACAATAGCATGCTCAGGCCCAGTGGCTTTTCACCTAATTTTAAATGCTCTTTCCCCCAAATAATATGATTTAAATGGTGATAAGTGTACTGATTTGATGCATTTTAAAAAGATGGATGATAGATATTCTTCAATCTTTCTTACAAAAAACAAAATATAATGTGAATTCCAGTATGTGCATTTTTTTTTTTTTAAATTTATAAAATGTAGTGCACAGTGTTTATTATAAGGGTTAGAATCCGCACCTCAGTACTCACTACTCACTACTCTTGAGTACTTTGAAATAAGCTACTTTTTTACTCTTACTCAAGTAGTTTTTTGGACAAGTACTTTTTACTCTACTCATACTACATTTTTTGGAATGTAATGGTACTTTTACTTGAGTATGTTTTTTTAGTACTCTTTCCACCACTGATGGTCCCACACACAATCGTGGAGATACTCTAGATTTATTAATCAGTACAGGTTTAAACATCTCATCGATTGTTATTAAGGATGTAGCACTGTCTGATCATTTCTGTATTTTCTTTGATATATTAATCTCTCCTGCCGTTGAAGCTAGAGCTGTGTCTGTCAAGAAGAGATGCTTAAATGAAAACACTGGTGTGCTATTTATGAAGGCTATATCTTTAAAAGCAAGCATATCTGCTGACTCTGTTGATTTTCTCCTTGATTCTTTTAACTCAAAAGTTAAGAGTGTAATTGATGATATTGCTCCTGTGAAAGTCAGGAAGAATAGTAGCAGACAAAAAGCACCTTGAGAAACTCAACAGCAGTGCAAAATATGAAAAGACAATGCAGAAGAGCAGAACGCATGTGGCGGAAGACAAAACTTGTAGTCCATTATAACATCTACAAAGACAGCATCCATGCTTTCAATGGGGAACTAGGCAAAGCAAGACAGATTTTCTTCTATTATAAACAGCAATATAAACAACACACGCACTCTTTTTGCTACTGTATTCCCATTTCTATGGGAATCTGGCTTGGGGGGTTTGTCCAAGCCAGATTCCTATAGAAATGCTCTCAGAAAGGAAATGCAGTGAATTTGCTTCTTTCTTCTCTGAGAAAATCAATAACATCAGAAAGGTGATCAGCACATGCTTGAGTTGCTCTGGGGTCAGGCAGATCAGACCACAACCAGTTACTATGTCTGATTTCGAAGAAATTGATGGCACAATTTTGGTAGAAACCGTACAGCACCTTAAAACATCAAACTGTGCCCTTGACACACTTCCCACATCTTTTTTCAAAAGTGTGTTAAACTGTTTAGAAGCTGATCTCCTAGAAGTGGTAAATGCCTCACTTCGCTCTGGGAGTTTTCCGAACTCCCTGAAAACTGCAGTTGTCAAGCCCCTCCTGAAAAAGAGCAATATGGATAAGACCATCTTAAGTAACTATAGACCGATCTCAAATCTTCCTTTCATAGGCAAGATCATTGAAAAGGTTGTCTTCAATCAGCTGAACAAATTTTTAAGCTCAAATGGATATTTTGACAAATTTCAATCTGGTTTCCGATCGCATCACAGCACGGAGACAGCGCTCATAAAGATAATAAACGATATTCGCTTAAATACTGATACAGGCAAATTATCCGTGTTGGTACTACTCGACCTCAGTGCTGCATTTGACACTGTCGATCACAACATACTTCTTGACAGGCTGTGAAACTGGGTGGGGCTTTCTGGGATAGTCCTAAAATGGTTCAGAAGCCTGGCCTCCTGGCCTTCCCAAAAATACCATAAGACAGTTGCAGCTCATACAGAACGCTGCTGCCAGGATTCTGAGCAGGACCAGAAAATATGAACACATCACACCAGTCTATTCAAGCTGGCAGTAATAAAACCGCTCATTAAGAAACCGCAATTAGATCCAAATAACTTTGCAATTTACAGACCCATTTCAAATCTTCCATTTATGTCCAAAATACTATAAAAAGTAGTGTCCGCTCAATTGTGCTCTTTTTTGCAAGAAAATGATATCTATGAAAAATTCCAGTCAGGATTCAGACCGCATCATAGTACAGAAACTGCGCTAGTTAAAATTACAAATGATTTACTTTTAGCTTCTGACCAAGGCTGTATCTCAATACTAGTTCTACTTGATCTTAGCACTGCGTTCAACACTATAGATCATAAAATACTCTTGGATCGACTACAAAACTACACTGGTGTCCTGGGACAGGCATTAAGCTGGTTTAGATCGTACTTATCGGACCGTTATCATTTTAAATGGGAAATCAAAGATAACGTCAGTAGACTATGGAGTACCACAAGGATCAGTTTTAGGCCCTCTGCTATTCTCAATATACATGCTGCCTCTTGGTAATATTATAAGAAAACATGGAATTAATTTCCACTGTTACGCTGACGACACTCAATTATATATTTCATCACGACCAGATGAAAACACTAACTCACCTAAAATGACAGAGTGTCTCAAAGATAAAAAATGCTGGATGACGCGTAATTTCCTGCTATTAAATTCAGATAAAACGGAGGTATTACTTATTGGTCCAAAAAACTACACACAAAACCTCTTACAATACAACTTTAATATAGACGGATGTCCTGTTACTTTATCCACTACAGTAAAAGACCTGGGTGTTATACTAGACCGCAACTTGTCTTTCGAAAATCATATTTCATATGTTACAAGAACAGCCTTTTTCCACCTTAGAAACATTGCTAAGCTACGTAACATGCTATCTATCTCTGATGCAGAAATATTAGTTCACGCATTCATGACCTCGAGACTAGATTACTGTAATGCTTTATTAGCTGGTTGTCCTGCATCCTCAATAAACAAGCTACAGTTAGTACAAAATGCAGCTGCTAGAGTTCTTACTAGGTCAAGGAAATATGATCATATAACACCGATTTTATCATCTCTACACTGGTTACCTATTAAGTTCCGTATCAACTACAAAGTACTACTACTGACCTATAAAGCCCTAAATGGTTTAGCTCCAATGTACTTAACGGACGTTCTTTCGCCCTACAATCCACCACGTTCCTTAAGATCACTAAATTCAAGGCTTCTGGTCATTCCTAGGATATCAAAGTCAACTAAAGGAGGGAGGGTGTTCTCGCATTTAGCTCCAAAACTCTGGAATAGCCTTCCCGATACGGTCCGAGGCTCTGACTCGCTGACACAGTTTAAAACTAAAGACGCATCTCTTTAGTCAAGCATTCACATAATTCTTACCTATTAGTCCTCTGTTATGCCATACGGAACCGTTTGCCACTGAAACTGCTGAACGCACCAGTGGGGCTCGACAGCCTTTTAGACAAACAGGTCGGCGTGTATGGTTGGGTTACGGAGAGTTCAGGTTACGGAGAGTTTGTGAGATAGTGGTTTTCTAACACAGACTCCCGTATAATGGAAATCATTATGAACATCAGCTATGCTAATTATTTCCCATCTGCCTTTCTGCTGTTATCTCGGGACGCTTGTCCCGAGAAAAATGGCATTCGTCAGGTCCAGATTTGTATCCAGCCTCTCACGGGGATTTCGAATGCCCCAAGGCCTGTGATAAGAAGACCAATGCCAGTAAAGCGACGACTGAACGCCTGCGATATGTTATGGCGCCGTTTTATACATAAACAATATTTATATTTAATATTTATATATAAACAATATGAATGTAAGCCAGAGGAGAACTGGCCCCCAACTGAGCCTGGGTTCTCCCAAGGTTTTTTCTCCATCCAATCTGATGGAGTTTTGGTTCCTTGCCACTGTCGCCTTGCTTTTGGCTTGCTTAGGCGGGGTTACTTAAATATTTAATATTTAACAATATTATTGATCTGTGTTGTACTACTTGTTATCACTGTGAAGCTGCTTTGAGACAATCTGAATTGTGAAAAGCGCTACATAAATAAATGTGACTTGACCAGTCCTCAGGTCTTTACACTGGCTGCCAGTTACATTTAGGTTTGATTTTAACGTATTATTACTGGTATAGTAATGGGTTAGGAGGACCTCAATATATTGCTAACTGAATATAAACCCAATAGATCGCTCAGATCATTAGGATCACATCAGCTAGAAATACCGAGGGTTCACTCTAAGCATGGAGAGTCTGCTTTTAGCTATTATGCCAGCCGCAGCTGGAACCAGCTTCCAGAAGAAATCAGGTTCAAATCCAGACTCAAAACACATCTGTTTAGCTGTGCATTTATTGAATGAGCACTTTGCCACTTTTCGTCCGACTGTTTCTGTACTTCATTTTATTCTAAATGGTTTTAATTTACTGTATTTTATTTTTATCATAATTTTTATTTTTCATTATTTCTTATTTTTTATTCTAAACTGTTTTAATTATTCTGATTTCTTTTGATTATTTTAATTTCTCCTATGTAAAGCACTTTGAATTGCCATTGTGTATGAAATGTGCTATATAAATAAACTTGCCTTGCCTTGCCTTGCCTAAACTTCTAACAGCCTTCTGTTTTGTAAAGTCGCGAGACTCTTCTCCGCCCCCAGCAGTAAAAGTAAAGTGAGTGAGCAGCGCGAGCGCTTCATTATATTCTACCTGCTGCTGATCACACGCTGATCAAATCATGGGCAAATCTCAGTCGAGACGCTGCTGCCTGTGCGTACTGGCTTTACTGTGCTCTGTTGCAATTATCTGCATTTGCATAATTTTAGCAACCAAACAGAGATGCGCCTTCACAAACGCTGCTGTTGCTGCGGACTCTCTCATGTGCTCCGATATCGGAAGGTAAGACGTTTTGATGCTTATGATAATTAAAGACCCGAACCTTTCAGCATTAAAACTATTTTATTCATACATAATTGACTCGTTAAATACAGTACAGCTCCAGTGCAAGTCAATTAGTGGAGAGTTAAGCTATAATATGCTGTTAGCACCTTTCCCTTTGTTCTAAAGAGTGTTGATATAGTAAACCAAGCTGCAAGTTTTTTAAACCGTGATCCACAATGAACAATGCAAGAGAGATAATCAGTTTAAGAGATTAGATAATCCAACCTTGCAAGTCTACAAGAGGTTGGACACACACTTGAGTTTGGATACTTGGACCATACATTTTTATAATCTTATACAATTACAATCAATACCATTTACCTCCTTCACAACTAGAGCATATCTTCTGTGTGTGTGTGTGTGTGTGTGTATATATATATATATATATATATATATATATTGCACTGACTGCTCTAACATCTGCATCTTAATGCACAGATAACTTTAGGGCTATAACTCTTATATGCTCGTATATATATTTATACTTACAGTGACATTAAGTTGTGTGTGTGTGTGTGTGTGTGTGTGTGTATAATTGAAAAAAAATTACCAACATTATTCTACATTTGAATTAGAATGGATACATTTGAATTAGAATGGATCTGTCCAGACAACAATTGTGTGCATACGATTTTGGCAATTAACCTCAGATGCTGCGTTTGAAATATTTCTGCCCCCCCCCCCCTGAAACCCTGAGTGATGATGTAAGAAAGCATGTCCAAGATCTTCCTTTTTTTTCTGCAGCACTCATCAAACTGACTAACAGATCAAACTCCTGCCAGTTGAAACCAGATCAACCAGCTTCACAAAGCCCTATACTGACAGATATTCTGTCCTTCGTCCACGTTTCCTGCATTTTGTGCCAAACGTACATTGTGTTTCCTTGTTTCGATGTGTGAAGTCTTTTATAACTGCATTTCAAAGAACTTGACTTTGGTATTTCATCTGGGGTCACGCTTTAGCCTGCTCTAAAAGGACTCAGAGAGGAGTTAGTTACAGTTGCCAGGCACATCCTGGATTGAGGAGGCATTTGTCTTCTTTTGGATTAATGGCATGTGATGCTTTGAACTCGAATTCACACATTCTGTCAAACAAAACATCTGACTGTGAAAGAAGTAAAGATAATTGCATAGCTATAGTTTGTCTCACTTGCCTGCATCAAACAAAGGGGACAGGTTTTTTCTGTGTCTGCCATGATTATTATGCAGATTAGAGATTACATAAGGCAAGACAAGAGTATTTGACACAATGTCTTAGTGAAAACTATTCTGTATACAACCCCTCAAGAAAAAAAAAAAAAAAACTTTTGCTGGCTCATTTGGACCTTGCCAAGTTTTTTCTCTTGATTTGCAAATATTTCCAATGGCTCATGAGTCAGATAAAATATATGTAGAATTTTAATTATACTATTTTTATTTAATTTGCTCATTGAGAGAATATACAGATTGAATAGGAGTGGTGCAAGAATTGAGCCGAGGGACTCCGCAAGTCATTGATGTCCACTCAGACTTATGGTCTCCAATACTCACATAATAACCTCTCCCTTCTAAGTATGACCTGAACCATTTTAGGACTATCACAGAAAACCGGATGAAAACGGGATGTTGTGCATGTTGTTTAAGTCATCGGTTCCCCACAAGGGGGCCTCAGCAAGCTCTGTGGGGGGTCGTGGCATATTTTGAAGGTTTGAGCAATGAGCATTAAAAAAAAGTCCTTAACTTTTTTCTGTTCAAAATGTACAAAATATATATAATGAGTGAGTTCATCATGATTCCATTTTCCAATCCGTGTTTTTGTCTTATCCTGAACCACTATGGTACACCTATAATAACTGTTTACATTGGGACTATTTTACACTGGTTCGGATCTCTGCCACTGCGGAGTACAGTACCTGCGTGACTCGTCATAGACGTACACAGAGAGAAGTAGTTCCGGCTACACTGTTCTTTCCGAAAGACGCATAATTCTGTTAATAAATGCGAGTTTATTATCGCTCGCTATTGCGCCAAAAGCGTAAAAATAAAGCCTCACATTGATAAAGCCTCACAGATAACATGCAAAGTATTGAGGCCCCAGATAACAGTCATTTAATAGCAGATATTCTTTTTTTTAACCTAAACAACAGTGTGAATATTTTTATTTTTGCATTTCAGATAGGGCCAATTAATAGCCTAGGCTTCTCCTAGGCTTACGTTGTTAAATTACAAAGGGCCTACTGATGTTTTAGTCATTGTATTTTCAAAATTATAGGCTATTTTTTGTGCATAAACATACCGTTTGTTTGAAACAAAAACCATATTTTGTATCCTTGCTGCAAGCTTACAAGAGCGATAATATCATTAAATGTGTAGGGGGGCCCTAAAATATTTTCTTGGGAAAAAGGGGGTCACAGACAAAAAAAGGTTGGGAACCACTGGTTTAAGTTACTGTTTACAATATTCGAGAAGAAAGTCTGTGTAGCTTTGCCTAGTTCAATATTTAAATCATGGATGCTCTCTTTGTAGATATTATAATGGACTACAACTTTTGTCTTCCACCACATGCGTTCTGCTCTTCTGCATTGTCTTTTCATATTTTCCACAGCTGTTGAGTTTCTCCAAGGTGTTTTTTGTCTACCACTATTGTTCCTTTCCCAGGAGCAATATCATCAATTACACTTAACTTTAGAGTTAAAAGAATCAAGGAGAAAATCAGCAGATATGAAGATATATAAAGATATATCCTTCATAAATATTTAAGCATCTCTTCTTGACAGAAACAGATCTACAAGAGGTTGAGCACCTTTAAACACAATACCTAGATATTCGAAAGACGGGGGGGAGGGCGAGCTGGACCCGCAGGCTTTGGTGGTTGTGGGGCCTGCTGGGGGCTTGGGGGAGTGCACGCTCGCAACAGGGAAAGCGTGAAGCTTACTTGACAACATCAGTTCATATATCAATATCGTAACAAATAGAAATAACCTTAACTAATGTATGGTTCTCTGCCTCTTTCCGTCTCTTATGCATTACGTTAGTTACTTTTTAAAGATTACCACAGCATATAAATTTACTGTAGTATAAAAAAGAATTGTCAACATTGATGAAAAAAGATAAAGAAAAGATAAAGATAAAGAAAAAAGTACTGTGACATCGTGTACTTTCTGAAGAGGGGGTTTGTGTCTCATTGTGAACAAACAACAAGGCACTGCTTGTTCAGCATAACAGGCTTGGAGCGAGCACTTGAAATTTGATCTCTATTTGTTCTCTTTGCGGTCTAGGCGGGAAATTTGAAATATTGTTAACACTTTACAATAAGGTTCATTAGTTAACATTAGTTAATGTATTTACTAACATGCACTAACCATGAGCAATACATTTGTTACTGCATTTGTTCATCTTTGTTAATGTTAGTTCATGAAAATACAGCTGTTCATTGTTTGTTCACGGTGCATTAACTAATGTTAACAAGATTTTAATCAAGTATTAGTAAATGTTGAAAATAACATTAACAAAGATTAACAAATGCTGTATATGTGCTATTCATTATTAGTTCATATTAACTAATGTAGTTTACTAATGTTAACTAACGAACCTTATTGTAAAGTGTTACCGAAATATTAAAAAGAAAATTCCCTTTCTCGACTTTTGTGTTGTAATAGCAGCTGGATAACATTACAGCTTTACACTGTAACTCCGATCTAATCTTTAATGTCCACCCTCAAATTGAACTGAATAGTTTTCATCTTGACAGAATTGTTGACTTCATGCACATACCATGACAATCTGATAATATGCTTTCAAGGACTATTCATTATCGTGAATATAAGTGATGCATCATTATGTGATTGATGGTTAAAATCATATCACTTACCATGTTCTTTTATTATTAGTTTATTACTATTAATAGTTTTCTCCATTAATTTTTATTACTGTTATTATTACTGTTTTTTTCTCCTTCTTCTTTTTCTCTTGACCGTCTGTAAAGCACTTTGGATCAACACATGTTGTGTTTATGTTGTGCTCTATAAATAAATTGACTTGACTTATGTTGTGCTCTATTGATATAAAGACCGATACTCTTATAAGAAATTCTCTTATGTTTCAGATGTTTGATTTTTTTTTTTTTCATCAAGATCTCACGTTTCCTTTAATCAGGTCAAGACATCCTGTGAAATCAGAAATCGGAGATCATCCTTTGTGGCGTATTGCCCTATTATTCTTGCAAGTCACTGCTGCATGCAGAGACACAACTAGTTTGACCCATAAATGTGCTTAAACACAAGAGAGTGCTAACACTCACTTAGAAAGCAAGAAATTTGCGAATTCTGCCAGATTGTGCACATGTTTTCTATGCATGTTTGTGAAGGCTGGAACTCTCAAGGTTCATTGAGCTCTCGGGGATCACTTCTCCTCTGGCTCAGACTTGCCTGAGCAGCTTAAGGAACAGTGATATCGTGGATGTCATATTCCCTGAAGCATTGAGTTTTTAAAGTAATAATATGTAAGATTTTTGGATTAAATTAAAAAATAAAACAGTAGAATAATGTTATATATTTTGTTGACTTTATATTTACATTATACCAAATGTTTCCTATAATGTCAAAATGCAGAATTTTCAGAGAAATCAGCCATTTTAAACAGTGCAATGTCCCACGTCACTGCATCGGCTGTCAATGACGTCAGATCTGTGTTACCCTCATTTTCTGCGAAAGACTCTTCAATATTATGAATTCTCTCAGGACCATTGTCATTAAAGATGATTGAGGATTAGCATGCAGTTAGGATTGGCGGTATAGCCTAGCAGTATGTAGCCTAGCATGGATAAGAACAGGGATAGCAGCGATAACCCCCCTTAGGGTAAACCGAACACAACCAACATGAATGTATTGCAGATATCATTATTCAATATTTTATTGTACAACATAATTTGAGAATTTAGTTTGATTCAAAGGGGAATCAGAATGCCAAATCCTGACTGCAAGAGAGGCGGAGCTGGGGAGGGAGGAGGGTAATTCGCTCCTGAAAAATGCAATAGCTGCTGATAATAATGAAGAGCTTATATACAGTGATAGGCGTCGTATTCCTATTGGTAGACGTGGATCAGCTGAGAGTTCCTGCCAGAACTAACACTATGCTTGATATGTTTTATTAGACAGATGAGCAGTTGTTTGGATACAATTTTTGACAGAAAACTAATTATATAGCTCAAAATGGTTATTTGTTTAGTTTGAATCTCTTGTTCTCTTGATTTACCACCACACTTTAGAGACAATAGTATTTTAGGCACAGTAATACAGCATTTTCGCTATCATACAGTATATTTTCAAATTAATTGCATGCCATTTACTGTAGCAACACAAATCATTCAGCTTTTTTAAATGTGATATTCTAATATCAATCTAGCTTACGATGTGCAATAAGTGTCTCCTGCCAGCCCCCGAGCTAATGATGAAGTGGATATAATGTTATAACATGACTTTCAACATAATCAAATGTATTTTTAGTATTATTTTTCCCTAGCTTTACCGCGCAACTTTACTTCGTCAAAGTGTCATAGAAATTCAGTATTTGCAGCTGTTACATTAGAATGAAATAAAGTAATGGAATTTAAGTGATCAAACATTACTGTAACAAATTTCAGGGAAGAAAGAGGCGGGCGTTAAATGTAACTTTAATTGTAAAAATACATAAACAAACAACAAAACAAAAGGAGTGGTGGCGGCTGACTGGGGCTTATCAGCATGTTAAAAACGTCCCATCTAGCGTTGAAGCTTACGCACTGTGCCTTTGATGCCTTTGATGAATCGAATCATTTTTTGGCATCAGCAAAAAAAGGGGGTTGGGGGAGGCATCTTTGTTAAAGCTGTGTTTTGTTGTTCGGTTAACAATTATGAATGACATAGACAGCTATAGCAGCAGCCAGTCACTGCTGATCATGAAACCGCTGATTGTCATGAAAATAAAGTCAGCACAGCATCCAAATTGAATGTAAACAACAAACATTTTTTAACGCAAAATATAATTATTCTTTTTCTTGTTATTTTGGGATGATAACAGATTGTAACCCTATGCTAAAGTGGTGATGATATGTGTTGTGTTCACAGGGACATGCTGCTTCAGGGGGGCTCAGCAGTGGACGCAGCCATCGCAGCGCTGCTCTGCACTGGACTGGTCAACCCACAAAGCATGGGCTTGGGTGGAGGGGCCATCTTTACCATCATGGACAAAACAGGTTTCTCCTTGTTTATGAATTGTGAAAAGCACTAATAATTTAAGTAAAAAAAAATGTTTGTTTTGGCCTGTGCTGTCAAAATTGCATCATAAGAAGTCATAAAACATCATTGGTAAGGCTGCTGGATAAGTTTAATGGAAAGCTAGACTTTCTGTTGAAAAATCCAGCATAGACCAGCAGGAATTATGTTTGTATTGACTTGTTTATGCTATTCTGAGCCGGTTTCCCAGCTAACAAAAACATGGGTAGCACTTTATTTCGATGGTCCAGTTTAGACGTTGGACTAAGTATAAATAACTTTGCAACTTCTGTACATGTTATGTCATTAGAGTATTAGTAAACTGTCTGCTTAATTTGTGCTAACACTTTTGATGCTCCCCCAACAGACATTCTACCAACTAAGTAACTTCCATACATTCCATAAATACAACTATACTTGTAACATAAAACTATACAGTACATATCAACTTAATATACTTTCTCAAATCTAGTCAAGTCAAGTCACATTTATTTATAGCTCTTTTTACAATACAGATTGTATCAAAGCAGCTTCACAGTGAGAACATGAAAATAATACAATACAGATAATATTGTTGAATATTAAATGTCCCCAACTAAGCAAGCCAAAAGCAAGACAACAGTGGCAAGGAACCAAAACTCCATCAGGCGAATGAAACTCTAACAGCTAAATCTAACCTAACGGTGTACTACCAGTCTTCTAGTGTATACTAATACTCTATTGAGAATTAATTGGCATGTAGTTGCAAAGTTACTTGTAGTTAATAAAAAGTATAAAGTGAAGCATTGAAATAAAGTGTAACAATAACATTGTTTTGCTAACATTCCCATTAGGTTCAAAACGTCCAGTTATTTAAACATTTTTAAAACGTTTTTTTTTTTTTTTTTGAACATTCCATTTTATCATTTTGCAAACATTATGGGAACATTACTTTTTAATGTTCTCGGAAACATTTGTAAAACATTAGACGACCATCCCATCCAACAAAAAAAAAAAGAAAAATGTATAAATAACAGTTTGTGCTAACATTTATTAAAGACCAGATAACTCTGGATTTTTCTGCTGGGCTGACCTGTTAGTTAAAAGTTGTTCTTAACCCTCTGGGGTTGTTCGTTTCAGAGTCACACTCGGGGTGTTCGGGTCCAAATGGACCCAAAGGGTGGGATTCATATTTAAAAAAAACAAAAATCATGATTTTTTTTTTTTACTCGTTTTTTCTAATATTTTTCTTTTCTTTTTTGGTGTTTTGAGAAAATTTCAAAAAAAAAAAAATTATAATTAGTATTAATGCAATAATTATGACAAAATGTCCCCCCATTGAACATAATAGAAAAAATATTTTTTTTAATATTTTGTTTTTTTTAAAGCTGTATTTCATTTTAGAGTCAAGCCTAGGCCTCATAAAAGCAATTTTTAGCATTTTAAAAATGCAAAACACATGTATAATCTGAATTGTTTGGTGTGTTTGTGTATAAAAGTGTGTTTGTGTATGTGTGTCTGGATGTGTCTGTTTTGCACTCTTGATGTTTTATAGATTCACCCCTTCACTGTTGTGTGCTTTTTTTCAAGATCGTTGCTGATTTGTAGATTGTACGCACAAAAAAAACTCAGTATTTTCACATTTTTGCCAATTTCCCATTAATTTTCCATGTGGGTCCATTTGGACCCGAACACCCCAAGTGTGACTATTTTTTTTACAACCACTTAGACTACTCACATCCTGTCCCCAATTTTTTGGGGTCTTCAAATACCAAATATCAACAAAGTCACCAAATTCCGGACCATTCCGAGGAAGCTGTGATTTTAAAAAAAAAAAATTATTTAAGTTCTTCGGGTCCATTTGGGCCGAACAACCCCAGAGGGTTAAAAGAGACAAAGAAAAGTACACATGGCGTAAATAACAAGGCTTGATACCATTTTGAAAATAAAATATGCATAAACCCACCAGTTTAAGCACTCCTCTGTTTTTTTTTTTTTTTGTTTTGTTTTTTTTTCAAGGCAAAGTGAAAATCATCAGCTCAAGAGAAACGGTTCCAAAAAATGTCAGAGCGGATTTGCTGAATAAGTGCTCGAAAAAAATGGCGTTTGAAACAGGTAAAGCTCTACTACTTGGAAGCAGGGTAAAGCATCCCACATTAGTCTTTCATTTAGACAGAAGGTGAAATGTCTTAAGGGAAAGTTCACCCATCATTTACTCATTAAATACATCATGTATTCAATCTTATGTTATTTTAAAGCCACATTATTTTATTTCTTGCATTAAAAACAATGGTGCTTTTTTGTTGTCTTGTTTGGAGTTTGGCTGTATAAATCGTCATCCACTTTTCATCCAAGCTCAGATATTCTGCTTGACTTATCCATTTATGATTCACGGAAGAAGGAAATGTTATGTGTTAAGAGTAACCAATGACATAACTTTATATGGAATTTTAGGTTTCGTAAACATGTCATTTCTAAAATGTTTCCCCTGTTGTAATAGATCTTATCTTGTGTAAAATAACATATGAGTATGTTGAAGATATAAAAAAAATACAACGGGACATTGTGTGCGGGTGAGGGGAATTTAGTCTTATAGAATTGTGTACTTAAGTGGACTTGTTTTGCCTGTTTCCTTTTCTTAAGTGCACTTCCTGAACAGCTAAAATGCCAGATAAACTGATTATAGTGACTAATATATTTACCCAGAATTACGCAAAAGCTAGATTCAACTGATGACGAATAGTGTTGCTGTCTAAATGTTCTCACACTCATAGTCCAACTCTTTTTATTATTGTATTTCTGTAATTTTTTGTTCCAAAAAGAGATTCCCAAAAGCATGTAAAAGAACGAAACTACACTGAAATTAAAGCTGGAAATAATCTGATTTGGCTGTAGTTGATGCCAAATCTTTGCATGCAGTGTTCCGATAAAAGCCAAAATATGGGCTTTTTTATTGTTTCAGACCAAATTTCATTCAAGTAAGTCTTGAAATGTGTCTTTTCTTATTTTTCACACTAGGGGTTTAAATAGATGCCTGAGCCTATGCCTAAAATAATTTTTGATGATCATTTTGACTTTGATGATTAGAAAGTTTGAAATAATATATATATATATATATATATATATATATATATATATATATATATATATATATATATTATATATATATTATATATATAAATATATAAAATGTTGGTTCATTATAAATAGTTCAGTTATGAAACTCTAGAGGGCGCAGACTGAGCAGTCCATTACATGCAATCTGCATGCATTTATTACTTATGACACAACCTGATTGGCCTCTGCCAATCCTGCAGCCAATGAGATTGCTTTCTTAAGATTTAAATAGTCTGGTTCAGTGTTTGCTGTAAGAGTTCTTCTGAAACCCTCCTCCTCCCCCAGCTCCACCTGCCTCTTTCCTACAGTACTAATGTATGTAGCAGCAGATCTTACATGCTCACAGCAGCGTGTGTGTGTGTGTGTCTATTATCAGCAGCAAGTTTCTACTTGCTCTGCAGCAGCAGCAATAATCAACAGCAGCAGCAGATCTATTCCGCCAAGACCTAATACATTAACATTATTCAATAACATAACAAACCTTTTCAGAGAGTTGTAATGATTGAAATATCTTTACTAAAAGTTTTGATTTAATGCGTCCTTAAATACTGACTCCGATGTATTTTTGAAATGTAGTTCACAGAACGCTGCAAATTCCTGACTATTTTATATTATATTTGTCCATGTATCTCACAGGAAGTCACTGGATAGGCGTACCAGGAGAAATCCGTGGCTATGAACGGGCTCATCAATTGTATGGAAAGCTGCCCTGGGCCAAACTGTTCGAGCCCTCCATCAAGATTGCACGAGAGGGATTTCCCATGCCAGTCTTCCTCTGTCGATTCTTGCAAATGATTAACCGGACAACTTTTAGAGAACAGCTCATTTTTGGGTCTGGACTCTGGTACTGTATCTTCTCCAACACTCTAATGTTTAATACTGTTGTGACTGACATCTCAATGCAATAGTTTATTTAAAGGCACAAGTATGATGAACCTTTAACATTCCAAGTGATTAATGTCAAAGAAGTAGGTTATGACTTAGCCTCAGGCAAACCACATGAAATTGAATACATTGTTGTGTAAAGAGATATTTTCTGCTGCATGAATAAAAGCAGCATTGATCACCAGTTTTCTATTAAATATCTTTTTACTGAAGATAGTTTTCAGTTTCATCAGGCAGAAGTCAGCTTCAAGAACTCACAAAGAGTTTGTTGGCCGCCCTGTTTTACATTTACAAAAATCACAGCAGTTTTACCCTTCATCAAGGTATACGCTACGTCATTACTTTAGATTGAATGATTCTGATTGGCTAAGAAATAGATAAACAAAGTAATTTTCCACACATGGACAGATAGACTGAAGCATATCTCCATCAATTATGCGGCTGACACTCGGATCCTGAAGTTAGGCACATTGTGACCTTCCAGTGAGAGGTTAAGACAATATTCCATTATTATTATCTAGTTTGGATATAGAAAAGTAATTAAGTCTATGTGACCCCAGTGACCTCGACTGTCTTGTTCAGCTAGAAGAGTGCATATGTTTTAACATGTTTTATCTGCCTCTCAAAAACATGCACATTCCATCAAACAGACATGTACAGTAATTCATACATCTCATAAGAAGTCATTTAACTCCTTTGATATTTAAAAGGAAAAATATAGATTAATACCTTGATCATAATCTATATATACCGTTCAAAAGTTTGGCGTCTTTAATATATATATTTTTTAAACAATCAATACTTTTATTCAGCAACAACACATTACATTAACCAAATGTCACAGTAGATGTATAATCATTTATAAGAATATATCTGTTTAAAAAAAAAAAAAAAAACTTTCATTCATCAAAGAATTCTGGAAAAAAATCTGTATCACTGTTTCCAGAAGAATGTTTAAACAGCACAAATTCAGATTTTCCATCACATAAATGTAATTTTAAAATATAATATAATATAATATAGCTGTTATTTTAAAAATATAAAAATATTATTAAATAAATGCGACCTAAGTGAGCATAAGAGACTTTTCAAAAATACAGACCCCACACTTTTGAGCATATATATATATATATATATGTATATTATTTTGGGGTGAAATAGGATCTAGACATGTTCTTGGCAGGTTTAATCACATTTTGTTTCAACTGGCCGGGTTATTACCTGAAGAATGCATATGAGCATGTTTGTTTCATTTAGTTCTGGAGTTGTTTTCTGTCTGGTTTTAGTAACTAATTTGTTTGTGTACTGTATGTTCCCTAGTGAACTGTTCTGCCACAAGAACAAGACATTTTTTGGCCCAGGGGACATCCTGAAGTTTCCCCGGCTTGCCGAAACAATGGAAACTATTGCCAAAGAAGGAGCCGATGCCTTTTACACTGGAAAAATCGGCAAGGATTTAATACAGGATGTACAAGCGAGAAGTAAGTATTGTTTGTACACAAACTGCTGTCGCTGTAATCAGAACAGACGTGGTGCTTTCGAAATACAGTTGTTGGTTGTTTGGGCAAGTGTGCTTGTTTACAATTTACTTATGTTTTTTACAGATGGAACATTATCATTAGAAGATCTGAGCACTTTTAAGGTCAGAGAGAGTGATGCGTGGACAGTCCAAATAGGAGACTATAAGATGCACTTCCCTCCTCCACCAGCAGGGGGAGCGATACTCAGCTTTATCCTGAAACTAATGCATGGTAGGGTCTAGTAGTAGACGACAAAAAAAAAAAAAAATCACCATGGCTTTGAAGCCAACAGTTCTGAAGCAGCTGTCGCCTATAAATATTCAGCATCCCTTTTGTTTTCCTCAGAGTTCGGGCTCTCTCAAGCCTCCAACCATGGAGACCAGAAAACCTTGACTTTGCATCGCTTCCTAGAGGCGGTTAAGTTTGCAAATGGACAGAAGCGTAACCTCAAAGACCCCCTCTTCAACCCCAATGTATGGCTCTTGCTTCATTAATACTGTGGTGCCTGGACTCATATTATAGTCAATGTGATATGCTTTTCTGTCTGGAACATTACACAACATCAGAGGTTCTGCAGTTATATTTGCTATTTTTGGCTGTAGTGAGCATAACATCACTGGACTTTGTAGGGTTGAGTAAATACTATGAAGGGCCGGATGTTATTTCTTTTGAAGGCCACACAAAAGCAAGTAATTAATCAATGCTTAACGAAGCATGCATTTAAAGGAAGTTTGATAAGAATTTGATTTCAATTACCAACATAAAACAATTCCAAAGAAAAGCGACTCCGAAATAAACATCATACTAAACTGAATTAATTTTGAATTAACTGGGACAATATTATACTAGATTTATTGATGTTTTTCTTGTGCCCTGTGAATGCAGATGACGCACATCACAGATGAGAAGTTCATCCAGCTTATCAGGGCTCTGATCACTGACGGCCACACACACAACCTCTCTTACTATAACATCGCCCCATCAGTCGACCACTTTGGCACCACACATGTTTCAGTGATGGCAGCAGATGGCACTGCTGTTTCAGTCACCAGCACCATCAACCACATGTGAGACACATTTACAGTTCATCTAAATACCTTAAAAGAAATAAAAACACATCAAAAGAAACATATATGCAACTTCCCTAACTCCTTAAAGGAGTAGTTCACTTAAAACAAAACTTGTGCTGATAATTTACTCACCCCCATGTCATCCAAGATGTCCATGTCTTTCTTTCTTCAGTCGAAAAGAAATTAAGTTTTTTTTTTTTTTTAAAAAACATTATAGGATTTTTCTCCATATAATGCACTTTACTGGGAGCCAAACAGTTCAAGGTCAAAAAGACAGTTTCAGTGCAAACTGTTCAAAGGGCTTTAAACGATTCCAGGCGATGAATAAGGGTCTTATCAAGCGAAACGATAGGTCATTTAAAGAAACAAAATAAAAAACAAAGTTTAAGTTTTATAAGCTCAAATGCTCTCCTTGCTCTGTTCTGTGATGCACATTCGTGACTCTCCTGTTCGAACTCGTTCATCAAAATGAACGAATCTTTTTTCCGAGTCAATACGTTCATTTCATTCGTTGAATGAACCAAATGACTCAAAAAAAGATTAGTTCATTTTGATTTTTTTTTTTAAATGAGTGATCGTTTCCCTTGAGAAGACCCTTATTCATCGCCTGGAATCGTTTAAAGCCCTTTGAACAGTTTGCAGTTTCCACTGAAACTGTCTTTTGGACCTTGAACCGTTTGGTTCCCATTGAAGTCCATTATATGGAGAAAAATCCTGGAATGTTTTCATCAAAAACCTTAATTTCTTTTCGACTGAAGAAAGAAAGACATAGACTTCTTGGATGACAAATTATCAGCAAAAGTGTTTTAAAAAGTGAATTACTCCTTTAACCCAAAACATAAAATAAACATATAGGTAAAAGAAATGGCGTCACACTCCCATCTTCCCTTAAATTGAGTATTTACATTGAAAAGTACTCAATATAACTGAAGGCCGAACTAATTCAAAACAGCAACCTAAGAATTATAAATCAAATGAACCAAGACCGAGAAAAAAACAAGTGGCATGCATTCGGTCTCCTTAGAGTGTTTGGGGTAGTCCTTTTTCAATGAAACCAAGACTACACCAATCTCTGCTGGCTTGAGCTCAGGCCACACCTTCTGCACCGGTACTCCGAAACAGTAACAGACACTTCTAAAAGACATAAGATGCAAGAAGAGATCCTGTTAAATGATATTTCAGTCAAAATTGAATTGTTTTCATTTTCTCACCCTCATGTTCCAAACCTTTATGAATTTCTTTCTTCTGTTGAACGCAAAATAAGATATTCTGAAAAATGTTGGTAACCATACAGTTGACAGGATCCATTTTCCCTTTTATCAGTTGACATTGACCACTGTATTTTTGTTTTTCAACTATGGAAGTTAATGGGGCATATAAACTGTCTGGTTACCAACATTCTTCAAAATATCTTATTTTGCGTTCAACAGAAGACAGAAACTCATACAGTTTTGGGTCACCAAAGTGTGAGTAAATGACAGAATTTTCATTTTAAAATGTTTTTTTTTTTTTTAGTTTAAAGGGACAGAATATGAAAATATACACAAACTTGTATTCAGCAGCGATGTAGTAAATTGATAAAATGCAACTGCAAAGGTTTTTACATTATTAAAAAAATCAATAAATGTTCTTTTGAACTTTCTATTCATCAATAAATCTATGACAGTTTCTGCAAAAATATTAAGCAGAACAACAGTTGAAAATTATTGATAATAATAAACATTTGCAAACACCAAAGTTGCGGAAAAAAAAAGTTTCTTAAGCACCAATCATATTAGAATGATTTCTGAAGGATCATGTGACACTGATGAAAATTGCTGAAAATTCAGATTTGATCACAGGAATCAATGGTATTTACTAAAGCATATCTTACAAACCTTTGCATTTGCAAACCTTACTTTTGCATAGTATCTCTATAATAATACATTTTATTAATAATATAAATCATAAATAATCCTCTATTTATAAAATCTTCAGGTTTGGGTCAGCTGTTTACTCTCCTAAAACGGGTGTCATCCTCAACAACGAGCTTGCTGACTTCTGCGGCCGAGCAGATAACATCAATCCAGGTGAAGATCATTCTCCAACTATATCTCTTATTACATTTGGCATGTGTTGAGGTTTCATGTCACCATATTGTCTTTTGTTCTCTCTCTCCAGGCGAACAGCCTCCCTCCTCGATGGCTCCTACCATCCTGCAGTCCGTGTCCCAGCAGAAGACTCTGGTGATTGGTGGATCAGGAGGAAGTATGATCACCGCAGCCATGGCCCTGGTGAGTTGGAGTCAAACTCCATTTGAAGTTATCGGTGTTGTCAATGTTCATTTTTGTTTGTCCAAAGTATCCAATGTAAATCACTTACATGGATAAAGCATGCATAAATGTAAACATTTTCTACTATATATACTAATTTTTCCTAACTAATCTGATCTATTTTAACTATTTGAAATTGTACTTGTATTTTGTTTTCCAACCTAATGACTGTTTTCTCTCTCTTTTCTTTTACTGAGGCCCATTAAGGCCTGTTCACACCAAGAATGAAAACTACATGGTGTCTACACCAGTCCAGAGTACAATATCGTTCCGTTTATTTAAACATGCTTCAGTTTGTCGTCTGTGACTTTAAATGCTCGAGCTTGTCAAAGCAGGATAGATTCTGATTGGCTGTCAATGTTTTTATCGTGCAAGTGCAACAGATGAAAAAAATTGTTCTGAAAGTTATTTCAATGATATCGTTTCTCTTTTCTGTATTGTTATAGTCGTGCTGTCAACACTGCTAATCTTTTGAATTTGGCACCATTTTTAGAACTATATCTTTATACTAAGTATTGCTACTAATACTGCTAAACTATTACTATTATAGTTATAGTGATCATCTTTGGTGTGAACACGCCTTTACTGTCAAAATACATTTGGTTTTGTTCCCTTCTTGTTAAATATCCTGTTTCACCCAGAAAAAGGCAGAGTACAGTCAGCATTGACTTTAAAATCATATTTTTGTAAAAGCACTTACATGATTCCTCCAAGTAAAATGTTAGCCTGGTTCAACCAGACTCTAGTTCATTTCATTTCCACATAGAGTCTGGAACCGCTCCATTCAAAAACGTTTCCTTCATTGTAGGCGGGTTCACTATTAAAGTTCAAATCTATTGGATCTGCCCAAAGTCACTCACGATCTGCCATAGCCAATCGCTAACGGGGTGTCGTGAGTGACGTATGTCACGCGCCGAAATGGCTGGAAACAACAAGTCCGAATGATCAGAGGATTATGTTTACAATAGGATTTCAGTCAACGAGCGCCGCAGGTTTTGTTAATCTAGGAACAATTATTAATTCGAAATGTATATTTGACACGAAGGACAGTGATATATTCATTCAATGGTGGAAGCTGTGTCTAATCATTACAAATACGCCGCTGTGGTCGTTTCTGATCTGCCGCAAATGCTGTAGCAGCTACAGTGAATGATCAGTCTGTCTCTATCTGCAGATGTGTAATAAACAACAATTTTTCATATTACGTCTTATTGTTTCTTAATTGCCTTAATTATGGTCTTCAAAGTATGTGTTTGTACATTTTTATGTGGCATTTATTTTTTTTTTAGTAAAACAAATCAACCATTGCCATCTAAAACTGAAAATCAAATATCTTCAAAGTATGGTTTTTCACATTTTTATTTATGACAATTATTTTTTTTTTAAATCACAACCAATTTGTATGATTTACAACATGTAAAACTGACACAACAACCTCCTGCACGAGTGCACAAAGGGGCTCAAAATGTTCTATTCATCACAAGAATCAGTAAATATACAGTTGGGAATATGAGCGACTGACATGACTCCTGAGCGGATCTTCAACCATAGTTTAGCAGCCAGGACTCGGGGCTTCCGAACACCGCGAACACCAGGCTAAACCGTCCGTCCAAAATGTCACGGTCATCGTGCACGAACTGCCCAGCACAAACTTCCAAACTTTCTGCCTCCTTCACTTGGTCCTCAGTTGTGCAACAAGAGGTGAGACGATAACAATCCGGCTTTAAATTCTGTATATTCGGCAGTTTCTTTTCCAACAACGGACCGAATAGCTTTTCTCACGTCTTTCTCCGCTGCCATTACTGAATTGAAACTGACGCGCTTACATCAACGTCATCTTTCTCAGCCACTCCCTCTATTCGCTGATTGGTCCTACAAAAAATTGGTTTCTAGAAACCTAAGGATATGGAGCGATCCCAGACGTAGTAGGCTACAGAAGTAAAATGAAATTGAGCGGAAGTGCGTAGGAGGGCGCAGCCAGGCTAGTAAAATGTTACTTGAGCAATAAAATTGTCTGTCATGCATTAACAGTCAATAAAATTTCAAATATGCACTAAGGGATGAAATTTTTATGTTTTCTCTTTTTTTATTGGATGTCCATGGTCTTGCAGTCTAAAAGAAATTCTAAATAATAATTTTCTTTGCCTCTTTTCATTGAATATCCATAGATGCAGTGCAGAGATATTCTGTTAATAAAATAAAAATAACCTGTCAATAACCTGACCCTCCCCTCATTCTCTTTCTCTTTCAGTCCATTATGAACCACTTGTGGTTTGGGATGAACCTTGACGAATCTATCGCTGCTAAAATAGTATTTGTGGACGCCAATAATAACCTCAACTTTGAGAAAGGATTCAACGAAGTAAGTTCTTTGGAATTTATCATTTCCACACTTACATTAGGATGTCACCGGGGTTTGACAGTAACACTCGCCAGATGCAGGTGGATTTCAGTTGTGTGTAACGCAGTCACTTTTACTACTCACTTTGGCTGGTTGATTTTTTTTTATTATGTATTTAATATAAACATTTTTCAATTGGAGCCTTTTAAAAAAGGCATCTGAAATAATAAACTTAGTGCAATGTCAATATTTTGAGAATGAAATATCTGAAACGCTTCCAATATTTTTTCAGCTGAATAGATGCACAGTTAAGCTTTTTCTCATTCATCTCTCCAACAGCGTGTTACCCGCCTCCCCTCACTCACTCGTTTTGCTCTGGGTGAATATTGTTGGCTTAAATATCAGCATGGGATTGAGCATTTTGCGCATAATTTTAGATTTTGTGCTCACATCCATGTGCGCGCACATAAAGCCGCCTCTCAATACTAAATTTAGTTATTTTTCATTTCTTATTGTGCCTAAACAGTCAAATACACACACAATAATGTCAAAATTCCAGTCTTGGCGAGTATTCACGTAAACACAGTCAGTTGTGTTTTAACGTAAACAGTTGAGAAAGAAAACACATGCGTAACAGAATAATTGATCCATGCGTCAGGTTTTAAAATGACAGCAGCCTAATATACCTGCTGCCAAACACATGAGATATTAAAAATATCTATATGGCAGTTTTTCTCCATGGTATCTGTCACAATTGTGGCCAGTGAGAATGCTGGTCAGCAAAAAAGTTAATGTCAAGCATTGGATGTCACCACGAATCACACTCCCAAAATCACATGTTGTTAGTGTGAATGTACTGATTGCTCTTACTTCCTATGGAAATGCCCCCGTCACTGATTATAATCAGTGACTACATTTACATGTAGCCAATAACCCGTTCAAAACCGGGATATTAGCAATAACCCGGTCGCAAACAGCCATGTAAACACCAGCAAAAACCCGAATATACTCATATTCCGGATTTTAATAACGGGATGTTATACATTTATGTTATACAGTTATATATTTGGTCATGTAAACGCATATCTGCATATCCCCGTAGTGATTTGTGTTCTGCGCATGTTCTAATCACAAGGAATCTTGGTCTTTTGAGTAGAGAAACTTCTCGGCGCATACAAAATCCGCGTGCAGTAAGTTATACGGAAGTAAACATGGCGAGACCAGGCAAGACACAGCACAGCATACTTTTGGAGCGAGCTCAGTAACGTTACCAGCATCAAAGCGCAAACAAAGGCGATCGCTATCTGCCCCAAACTATTCATTATCCGCGTGCTGCTGTTGTTGTTGTCTTTGGATACAGGAAGAAGAACCGGAAATGACTCGTATTGCGTCTTAAGGTTGTCCGTACGTCTAGACGCTAACCGCGAGTCGCCGTTTACATAGGGATATTGCAATTCCATGTATACAGGAGAAACTCTCTCTGCTCATGCATGTAAACAGGTTATTCCTAATGTTTCAGAAACCCGAATAGTGACCTTAACCCGAACATAACCCAAAAATTGGCTGCATGTAAACGTAGTCATTGTTTTGTAACCAGTAATCAAAAGTGACTTAGTAAACAATAAGTAGTAAATTGTTGAATTTTTCTTTTCAGTCCCTTATTAAGGCAATGAAGGCGTTCGGACACAAAGTAGAGGACAACCCATACTTTTTCAATGTGGTCAATGGCATATCGAAAGAAGGACAGTGCATCAGTGCCGTATCTGACGCCAGGAAGAACGGCAGGTCGGCGGGATACTGACCCTGCTTCTGTTTGTGCCGTCAGCTGTTGGAGATGTGGTGATTCATCAGGTTCGGGAGGAAGTGAGGGTGGAAGCAAAGGGTCAGCGCTTCCTTTCAGCGACGCCTGTACACACCATAAATTCAAACACGGAGTGATTGTGCACTGGGGTGTACTTTGTTTCCGTACATGTCCACTTTTTTTGGTCTCTTACAAAAGAGAATTACTGTAAGAATTGGGTGCAAATTAATGTCTTTGACCGGGGCTAGTTGTCACGTGGAGGAAGTTGATCACAAGTGCAATGTCTCAGAAAACACACTGGGATACATTCATTAACTATTTAATATAGGTCACATCACCCTGGTTCCCTTGAAAATAAACCCAATAGGATTTTTCCCATTGGGTTTTGGATTATTGCAGAAAATAACCTCTGTGACCAAACCAAATTATGATTCTTCCCCATTCTGTTCATCATGACAATCTTTACAAATTAACAACTTTTATGAAATTTTCAGCTCAAATACTACTAGGATTTGTAGTATTTACTTTTTAGTAGTAAAAAGCTAAACATTGGCTATAAAGGAACTACATTACAGTTGCATGACTGTACCACAATTAAGCTTCCAACAGCTCTTTCAGTCTTTGTATACAATTATTTTTTCCTGAAAGCACACAGAGGCTGTAATTTATAAACACAAAAGGCTGTAAAAGCAGATTAGTGCTTTAGTGCAGATTAGATGAGCTTACCTGTTCGCTGTGACGACTTTTATCGTCTCCAACAACCTCTCCCGTTTAGCCACTTACAGCAACACACTACACACAAGGAGGTATTACTGATGTACAACCCCATTTACACAAAAGTATTGTAAAATGCAATAACATTCACAATCTGTGATTTGAACCTTTTTTTTATCTGACAAGGGTACAAAGAAAATGATTCCAATGTTTCTACTGAACAACATAATCGTATTTTATATGATGGCTTCAACACACTACAAAAAAGTTGGGACAGAGAGCAGAGGCCAAATAAAAGTGAAAGGATTATCCAAATTAGATTATCCAACTCTTTTGGAAACAGTCCACAATAAGTTGGTGAGTTGGTAATAGGTGAGGGTATCGTGTTTGGGTGTAAAAGGAGCTTCTCAGTCTTTGCAAGCAAAGATGGGTCATTTTGACCCAAATATGCCAAATGTCATGAGAGAATTGTCAAACAATTCAAATATCACATTTCTCAATGCAAGATTACATCGAATTGATGCCTTTCACCTTCTACCTTATAATATTGTAAAAAGATTCTGGGAATCCAGAGAAGACTTGGTTTGTGCAAGTTGCTCAGTGAAAACATTATAGTTTCTTTGTACATTTTTCAGTTAAATAAAGGTTCAAGAGAAATCACAGATTCTTGATTTTATTGCATTTTTCAAAATGTCCCAACTATTCTGGAAATATGGTTGTATTTTGTTGTAGAATAACTATCTTAAGCTTGTTTTAAGCACAGAGACCTTATTTCAGTCATTTAACCAACAGCCCGTTAAAAAAAATCCATTGACTTTGGGACGATGGAGCTGGAAGTTCTAAAATGCAACTTGTTTCCATGGCCTACAAAAAAATATATCATCCCTGTTAGACTCTTTTTGTTGTCTAAAATATGTGTGATATTTTCGTATATGATACCTTTTATATTTACCTTTTTACGGATTATAATTTTTTTTGTTTTGTGACGATCTACTTTGATTTTCCTGGCCAGTAATATGGAAATCTTCAGTGTTTTTTTTATTTATTTTTTTTAGCTATTTAGCTTTTAGCTATTCAGTATGTCTATATAGAAACTGACATCTATGCTGAGAAATATTGACTAGAGTGAATGTGACAACTTTTTCAGATTTTGTACAAAATAAGCACTTATTCAGTACTGTTTCCTGTGAGAGCTAATAGCCATTAACTTGAGGTAAATGTTTCTAAATAGCGTTCACATATATAATTTACTGAATCTATTACTCTGCTTTTAAGGTTGTTATTAATGTCGGGGAAACTGTTTTTTAAGAGAATCGAAATGTGAATGTGACACTGCAATTGCATTTACTGTTTTATTTCCTGTGAATGTTCTAGTTTTCATATGCACTTTTGTATTTTTATAAACATATTTTAATGTTTTAGTAGCATATATTTGTTGAACTTCAATCATAAATACTTTTTATGCATTTTATGCTATTTTAATACTGTTTATGTGACCTATTCAAGGACAGAAGTTTATGGATATTCAACATAACATGTCCCATGATGCACCAGCAGCAGACTAGAGTATGACATAAAATATCCTAACTGAATCGCATTTAAGTGCATTTTACATGTTTTTGCATGATATAGTACGTCAAAAATAAATTGTTTCTAATATTTTTAAATGATTCTTTTGATTGACTTTTATTCATAAAGAAAATTGTTCAAGCTTCTCGCTGACCGACGTCCAGGAACAGGCTCAAATGAGACTGCATAAATCATGAACACAGGAGACGTTCGATTGTCCACAAAAATGTAATGTGATTAAATCCAGTGTGTTCACAGTGAGCTGAATACAAACTGCTTTCCCTCGAAGGGAAGAAGATATGCATTATTAAAACATGCAAATAATCCTCATTCACGCATCTGCAGGGCAGCTGGAGGCTAACAGAGGGATGAATTCAGTCCTCTTGTGCTGTGTGCTCGATTTAATCAGATTCACTAATCTTAATTATTACCACATTTTTGGTTGTTCTTGCACAAATCAGTCATAATTTAGTTTAAGAGAACCTTTTTTACATCCGCTGTGACCCATTGGTACTGTAGGCCTACATGTCCACTGTAGCAGAAAAAAACGTACAGCGACTGCGTAAAGTACACAGTCAATAAATCCGCTATTTATAACATAAATGAACAATTAGGCCTACTGCTGAAAAACTATTTAAACTTTATTATGCTTAAATACAGTGTCTGTTTAATATGTTTATCCAGCCTCAATCTAGCCACAATAGTTAGTCAAAACCTCCACCAATGGCTTGGAATAGAGCAATCTTGTGACCTCTGCGGGACCATCAATGCCTCACTCCAGCATGTTCTGTCAGGCTGCAAAACAGCACTGACACAGGGTCGATTTAGATGGCGGCATGACCAAGTGCTCAGAAAGCTGGCCGAAGTGCTGGAGAAAAGTCGGCAGGAGGCAAACAACAAGAGTCCATCAGAGAGTCGATGCAGGATCCGCTTCCTCAGGCAGGGGGAACCCGCAACGCATACCAGTAAGAGACCACCTTCCAGGCTGTTAACACCAGGGGCAGAGTGGAAGATGGAAGTAGACCTGGAAAGGCAGCTCCAGTTCCCACAGGAGATATGCAGCACAACCTTAAGACCAGATGTGGTGCTGTGGGCTGCAGCTGTGAAGTCTGTGATACTGATCGAGCTGACAGTGCCATGGGAGGAGGGACTGGAAGCAGCCTACGAGAGAAAGAAGGCGAAGTACGCAGATCTGGTCGCGGAGTGCAGAGAAAGTGGATGGGGTGCGAGGCTGTACCCGGTCGAGGTGGGAGCCAGAGGCTTTGTGGGCAGATCAACGTCACATCTGCTCAAGGACCTGGGACTACGGGGAGCCACACTGAGTAGATCCACCAAAGAGCTCTCTGAAGAAGCTGAGAAAGCAAGCCACTGGCTCTGGCTGAAACGACGAGATAAGGCTTGGGGAGTAACATCTAATTAGGTTTTGCTGCAGGGGGTGACAGGGAGACGTCCTTGTTCACTGCCCCGCCACCAGGAGATCTTCTGGGCTAAGGGGCGAAACGTCAATGAGCGGTGGTCCCCAGCTGAAGACCCTGCAGCAAAACCTTGCGGTATGCAGTCAGGTCTAGGCCCGGCTCAGGGAAGAGGACGCCCCTGCCATGCACAGTCCACCACAGGCGCCGTTGGAGGTGCGACAGGCCTAAGGTCAAGCAGAAAGACCACCTCACTGTAATGAATATATAAGGTAGCACCATGTTTCCTTTTTGAGAGATGAGAGCATTTAATAAATGGTTAACGTAATACAGCGATTGACAGCTAAAAAAAAAAACAACAACAACAAAAACTTAGTAGCCTACTCCATAAAACAGTTTTTAAAATTGTGAGTTGTGAAAATAGATTTGTTTTGATACATGGTTCATTAATTTCAGCAAGGCATCTAGGTCTATGAAAGAGGCCAAATGTCATTTAATTACTAATTTTAAAAAAGAAAATTTTTCCTACCAATGTGACATAAAAAACGTCTCGGTTAACCCTCGTTCCCTGAGGGAGGGAACGGAGACATGGGTCATGACTGACCAATAAGAATCTCACTAGAGAGGTCAATTTACTTCGAGTGAAACTAATGCACATTGGCGTGGAGTCATTTGCAGTCAGCTGTTGCGATTGCACACTATTTTTTTGTTGAGGAGTCAAGCCTGAGAAAGCTGGTCGCCCCGGCGGGTGGCAGCAGATGTGGCGAAGGGACCTACGTCTCTGTTCCCTCCCCCAGGGAACGAGGGTTACCATATGAAACCGAGACATTCCCTAGAAACCGAGACAATTCCTATTGGTCAGTCATGACCTACGTTGTAGTGACTGGTCAGTCACTACAACGTAGGTCATAACTGACCAATAGGAATTAACTAAGGCGACTTACAATTGCTATACATGTCAGAGGTCGCACGCCTGTGGAGCAACTAGGGGTTAAGTGTCTTGCTCAGGGACACATTGGTGTCTCACACCAAAGGCATGTGTCTTTGTGGACAGAGACAGTCTGAAGGATAGGACCTTGTACTGATATGCTTGACCCTCGAACGCAAAGCGCAGGAACGGCCTGTGTCGAGGAAGAATACATGGGTACATGAAAGTACGCATCCTTCAGGTCGGTCACTGCAAACCAATCTCGGGGACGGATGCATGTGAAAATGCGTTTCTGCATGACCATTTTGAACTGTAGCTTGTGGAGACTCCGATTCAAAACTCGCAGGTACAATGAAGTAGGGACTGTAGTGCCCTGACCTCATATCGGCTGGAGGGACTGGCTCTATCGCGTCCTTTGCCAGTAGGACTGCGATCTCCGCACGTAAAGCATGGGTATCGGCTCCTCTCACTGTAGTGGAGTGGATGGCCCGAAACTTGGTGGGACGCCGGGCGAACTGACTCGCATAGCCGAGCCTGATGGTCCGAACGAGCCAGCGAGACCAAAGGAAACGTAGGCGTATCCGGAGTGGCGCAGCGAGGTGGAAGACAGGGACCTGGCTCGGAAGGCTTTTTGGTAGGCGGCCCGTAGCGGGTTCTGAGTGTGCTGTGAAGCACTTACATGGTTCCACGGGGCATGAGGTGCGGGAGGCGGCTCAATGGCGTTCTTGGACCGTACACTGCTGCCGACTGGCGACAGAAGAGGAGGATGAGAGTGGTGAGGATTCTGTCCCCTCACTGCTCTCCTGGTCCTCTTTGGGCCCAGAAAACTGCTCAGAAATGATAGAAACTGCTCTTTTATTGAATATTTCTGTACCGCTAGTTAAGGCCAGCGGCGGAACAAAACGAAACAAAAGATTTTCTACTCAGCCCTCTTCCGGGGGAGGGAGCGATGTGGTCATCGTCTTCAGCAGAGCAGTCCCTTCCATCTCTGGAGCATGGGCAGAAGCAGGAGGACGCCCCCGGCGACGAGCAGACTGAGGAGCCGCGGGCGGTGGGGTGGAGGCAGCAGCTGACCGCCGCGGCAGGATGTGCCTCAGTCTGCTTCTGTACAGCCGAGAACTGCTGGGCGAAGTTCTCGACTGTGTCGACGAAGAGGCCGGTCTGGGACACGAGGGCATTAAGGAACCGGAGCTTGTCGGTCTCCCGCATGTCGGCCAGACATAGCCAGGGATGGTGTTCCTGGACCACCAGTGTGGACATCGCACTGAGTGTGCGGTAACCTTTGTGGCACGAAGCGCGAGGTCCGTCGCACGCCAAAGTTCCTGAAGAACAAGTGGGTCATGACCACCCTTGTGCAGTTCCTTCAGTGCCTTAGCCTCATGAACCTGCAGCAACACCAAAGTGTGCATGGCAGAGGCAGCTTCCCCACAGGCCTTGTAAGCCTTGCTGGTTAAGTCCGACAAGTACTTACAGGCCCAGGAAGGGAGACACGGTTCCTCACGCAAAGTGAAATCAGGTTCCGCTGGGGGAATATGCGTGTATCCCTTAGCTACCCCGCTATCAAGGGTGATGAGGGAGGAGGAACCACTGGAACGGTTTCTGGCAGTAAAAGGTGCCGTCCACATCCCTGTGAGCTCCTCATGCACCTCCAGGGGGAAGGGCACTGGGGTGGGTTGCTGAGCACCAGCACATGCCACCCCAAAATACCAATCATCTAACCTTGAGGGTTTGGGACACGGTGGAGGGATCCACACGAACCCAACCCTGTTGGCGGCCCTGGAAAGCATGGCCGTCATCTCGGGCACCGCTGGCACACCCGAAGGAGGCAGAGGCTCCGAGACGTCATCCGCAGAGATATCTGAACCACCCTCCGATGCAACGATTGACATCTGATCGCCGCTGGGAGCAACAAACAAAAGGTACACATCTCGTGGATGGTCTAGCATGCTCCGTTGGCGGCTCAGCTGGTTGCGGAGCATGAGAGGGGTGAGGGTTCTTAGGGGGTTGGTTCCCCGAAGGAAGCATGCACACCGTAATCCTTAGGTCACCCGTGTCAGCGCCTGAAGCAACCCGCACTGGGGGGTTGAAACGAGGTGCCTGCACGGGGACTCCGCTGCTTTACAGGCAAGAGAGTCTCAAACGCAGCTCCGAGATGGTCATCTTCCCACAATGGGTACATGACTCATCCACGAACGCTGCCTGTGCGTGTTCGAGTCCCAGACACACGAGGCAGCGATCGTGACCATCCCGTGACCCCAGGTAACGACCGCATCCAGAAACACACAGATAGAACGTCATCTTGAAAAAGACGCAAACTATCATTGTAAGCTCTTTTAGGGACTACTCTCGCTGGTGCTGAAGCACACAGGGGAACAGTCACAGCGGTCACAGATGGGAATGTGCACCCACCTGTGCACTGAATCTCTCTCGCTGAAGATCTTACCAGCTGTTATAACAGCTCTTTTTTTCCTTCTTTGCTCGATGAGAGAGAGAGAGAGAGAGAGAGAGAGAGAGAGAGAGAGAGAGAGAGAAAGAGAGGGGAACTGCTCGCACTGCGCTGTCATGCCCGCACCGAGAGGGAGAGGGAGAGGTCCAGAAAGGCTTGTTGAAGTAGAAGCAGAGGCATCGAAGTGTTTGGCTCCGAAGCAAAAAGCTAGTGTGCAATTGCAACAGCTGCTCGTTAAATACCTGCGCTGCGAGGCTGCACAGCTGATGCAAATGATTGCACGCGAATGTGCATTGGCTTGTTTTAGTTTCACTCAAAGAAAATTGGCCTCTCTAGCGAGATTCCTATTGGTCAGTCATGACCTACGTTGTAGTGACTGACCGACAGGGAACACATACAGTAGCTAGTTTCTAGTAGGTAGGCCTACTAGATTTGCTTTGAAACACTTCACAACCATTAAAAAAGAAGCTACATTCATGAATCTATGTATAAAATTCAGACGTACTGTAGCACTATCAGCCATGTTGTCACTATCATATGACCAGTTGAGTTGTTTCACTGCCATTCACAAATCCTCTCCCATGGCCTCATGGGATAATAAAGGGGCCACTGAATGCACACGTCAGAATCTCTGTTTTTTCATTGCATTCTATATAGTAAAGAAGTATTCTATGTCATACACAAAAGTGTCATGTTTATTTTCACATTAATTTTCCACAGCTAAATATATTTATTTTAGGAATCCACACAATCTGGATTTTCGCGCAAGGTGAAAGATTTCCTCCACGCATATTTTGCAACTGGTTCAGAAAACTGCTTGGTTTTAAAGTGCATTCTGCTTTTTTTTTTTTTTTAATAAAAGCATTTCTCCCCTTAAAAGGTAAACAACCTCAACATTATCTACCATAACTTTGCAATTTGTTGACTGCATGTGAATGCAGTAAATACCAGCTGTCCTGAACTGCTATAAAATCATTAGCAGACCAATGTCTGAATCTACCGTCTGTATATCTGTCTATACCGTTTGTATAGTCTCAAACTGTGTTCCACCTCAAACATTAGTCTGGTTGATCTGGAGAAAATTGTGCTGCCGTTGTAGTGACGAGTGCCATGTGACTGGGCTTTATTGTCAGCCCCTATGGGAGAGCTGGGAACAGTGAAAGAGCCTGACCTTTTCCTAGCAGCACGAACCCATCAGCTCTCAAAGCCACCCGACGGGAACAAACGCCCCTGAAAAACAAGACAATGCTAAAATATCGGCAAATGAAGAGGCAGGAACTGCGTTCAAAACATATCTGCACTTGCGTAGAGTTTGCTCTATGAGAACATAACCAGACTTCACAACCTGACCTTTAATATTATGGACTGCAATAATAACGACAAGCTTTTATCTTCTATTTAAAGTGCAAATCAGCCCTTTTTTTTGCTAGATTGCAGAGGTTGAAATAGCCTGCATCTGCCTCTGCAAAAAAGGTTATTTCAACCTCTGCAATCTAGGAAAGGAGTAAAAAATAAAATTACCATTATGACCTCAAAATTTAATTGTATAAATGAGACACATAAGCCATAAAAACTGAGGTGTTTTAGCATCTGCTGGCTGTAAATAAGAAACATGATTACCAATTATTAATTTGGTAGCCTTTAAGCTAGTATAAGCGACTAGATGCAATTAGCATGACAGTCTGATATGCAATTAGCATAACTATCAGACGCTCTTGATAGTTAACTTAATCAAGAGCGTCTGCAGGTGCACCACTGTTTCCAAAACACTTTAAGGCCACATATTCTACACTTTTGTTGCTTTTTATTTTTTTAAAGTGTCCAAATTCTGTCATCAATTACTTGCCCACATGTTGTTCCAAACTTGTAATAAGACATTCATTCATCTTTGGAACACAAATTTCGATCTTTTTAATGAAATCTGAGAGCTTTCTGTCCCTCCATTGACAGCCTATGCAAATGACACTTTCAAGCCTTAGTATTTTACATTATTAAATTAATCCAGTGGTTTAACCTCTGTTTTATGAAGCGACACAAGTAATTTGTTTGTGCAAAAAGACATAATTAACCACTTTATTTACAAAATATTAATCTTTAACGCTCATTCCCGCAATGGATTTTTCCACGTCAACACAATACTCATGCGTTGTGGAATGAACGCTGCTTAAAGGAGCATTTCACCCATTTCAACATTAATCTTTATTGAAAGTGGATCATTATTTAGTCTAAATGTAAAATCATTTTTGAATTTGGTGCCCTCTTAACCAAGAAAAACTGAAAATAACCAAGGGGCCCATTTTGTATGTAAGACAACAACTCTCAGTCGGAAAAGGGTGGCTTGCTCACTTCAGGTTGGTGGAGAAATCCTTCCTCAAGTGGAAGAGTTTAAGTATCTTGGGGTTTTGTTCACAAGTGAGAGAAGGATGGAACGGGAGATTGACAGATGGATCGTTGCAGCTTCTGCAGCAATGAAGGAGCTGAGCCGTAAGGCAAAGCTCTTGATTTACCGGTCAATCTTCGTTCCTACTCTCACCTATGGTCATGAGCTTTGGGTCATGACCGAAAGGACAAGATCCCGGATACAGGCGGCCGAAATGAGCTTTCTCTGCGGGGTGGCTGGGCGATCCCTTAGAGATAGGGTAAGAAGCTCGGTCACTCGGGAGGAGCTCAGAGTAGAGCCGCTGCTCCTCCACATCGAGAGGGGTCAGCTGAGGTGGCTCCTGGACGCCTCCCCGGAGAGGACGCGCTGGGCACGCTGGACACGCTGGAGAGTCTATGTCTCCTGGCTGGCCTGGGTACGCCTCGGTGTCCCCCCAGAAGAGCTGGAGGAAGTGTCTAGGGAGAGGGAAGTCTGGGCATCTCTGCTTAGACTGCTGCCCCCGTGACCCAGCCCTGGATTGAACGGAAGAAGATGGATGGATGGACAACAACTCCCACAATACACCACATTGCCCAGCTCCGCAAGCCACACCCACTAATCCAGAACAGCGTAAACTAAGAAATCACTCTTCTGTCTACAAGGCTAACGTTTGCTGTCACCAGAGTTTGAAATTTATTTCACACAAAATTTCAAGTTAGTTGGCTGTGGCGAGCAGGATGATCGCCACTGCCAATGGCGAACTGATTCAAGCTGATAGATGAAATAACCACTCGTTACAACCGAGGTATGCAGCAAAGCATTTGTGAAGCCACAACATGCACAACCTTGAGGCGGATGGGCTACAACAGCAGAAGACCCCACCGGGGTACTACCATTTGCAAGAGCTCAACGAAATTAGACAATTGAAGACTGGCAAAATTTTGCCTGGCCTGATGAGTCTCGATTTCTGTTGAGACATTCAGATGGTCAGAAGAGTCAGAAATTGGTGTAAACAGAATGAGAACATGGATCCATCATGCCTTGTTACCACTGTGCAGGCTGGTGGTGGTGATGTAATGGTGTGGGGGATGATTTCTTGGCACACTTTAGGCCCCTTAGTGCCAATTTGGTATTATTTGAAGGATACATATCATGCTTGTAAATCGTTACTTTTTATATATAAATCATACATTTGTGGTCTATATAAAGCGAAACTGCAATGCTTGGGTCTGAATTCCTCATTTTTATAGATCCACAGGCACCTATTCTACCCCTTTTCTGATGTGCGTCTGTGAGCAACTTTTGGAGCGGCCTCTTCAAATGCAAAGGAGATTTGTCATACATCAAATCTCTCGCTCAAACCGCTCTCCAGGTTGCTGAGTTGATACTCGGTTCAACTCCACCTCGTTCGGCCTGATTAGAGATATACTGTCACGTGTAGGAGAGAGGAACCAAAAGCAAAAGCCAGTTTATGAATGCTTTAATAGTTCTGGCAAAATAACACAGGAAGCCACCAGGCAAATAAATTCAACAGAAGATGATCTCATCCGAAGATAACAGAAAGTCTCTCAGTAACTGAACAGAAATATGCAGTCAGGGTCAGCAACGGGAATCTCCCAGAGGATGAGACAGGCTGGGTCCGTAGATAGCACAGGAACGCCAATCCTGAACCACTCACTTTTGCTGGAGGTGTAACAAAGTAGAGACGAGGTAATACAGTGGACTGATAGATGCACGCACCAGACAGGACATGACAGGACTAAGAACAGCAGGCAAACAGGTACGTAACATTAGGCAATAATCTGACAAAGAACAAAGGAAAGGGAAGCCTAGAAATAGAGAGTCTAATCAGAGATAGTGAGAACAGTTGGGAAGGGACTGTTCAAGGAGCGCCTCCCCCCCCTCAAGGAGCACCTCCTGGCGCAACGGAGGAGGAGGACCGGCGAGCGGTCCAGGACGTCCTGGGATGGAATCCAACATCTCTCCTCCGGACCGTATCCGTCCCAATCAACCATAAATTGATGACCACGGCCCCGGGGGCGAACATCTAGAAGTCTGCGAACCCTGTAGGTTGGAGCGCCCTCAACGGACAGGAGAAGTGACAGGACGAGGAGGAACACGAATAACGGGTTTAATACATGACACGTGAAAAACAGGGTGGACGCACCGAAGATTGGCAGACAACTTGAGTCAGACTGAGACAGGACTGAGTATCTTAAGGATACGGCCAATGAATTTGGGGGCCAGCTTACGTGAATTGGACTGGAGATGAAGATTAAGGGTAGACAGCCAAACCCTCTGCCCAACAGAATAACGAGGGCTTTTGATACAACGTCTATTAGCGGCCTGCCGGGTATGAGAACGAGACTTAACTAGAGCGGACCTAACCCCTCTCCAAGTACGCTTGGCATGTTGAATAAAGGCTTGGATGGACAGCATCTTAGAGTCAGTGTCCTGAGACAAAAAAGTGGAGGCTGATAACCGAGACAACACTGAAAAGGAGAAAGACCAGTGACCGAGGAT
Source organism: Pimephales promelas (assembly GCF_016745375.1). The sequence goes on along the minus strand of NW_024121120.1, from coordinate 502,724 downwards.
GGAGCAGAATTGAAAGCGTACTCTGCCCAGGGGAGCTGTTCTAACCACAAAACCAAATTGCGAAAAGCGAGGCTACGGAGAATGCGACCGATTATCTGGTTAGCTTGTTCGGCTTGCCCATTGGTCTGTGGGTGAAAACCGGAGGAGAGACTAGCTGACGCTCCAATAAGACGACAAAATTCCCTCCAGAACAAGGAAGAGAACTGGGGACCCCTATCAGATACGACATCAGAGGGGAGACCATGGATCTTAAAATCTGGTTGACGACAATCTGGGCTGTCTAACCGATGGGAGCTTAGCGGAATGAAGCGGGCGGTCTTAGAGAAGCGATCCACGACAGTAAGTATCACGGTGTTCCCCTCAGAGGCGGGGAGACCCGTGATAAAGTCCAGGGCGGAGGGGACGCAGCAACCCGGCCGGAGGCGAATTACCTGACTTAGTCTGGGCGCAAACAGCACACAAAGCGATGAAACGGCGGATGTCGCGCTCACGAGAGGGCCACCAGAATCTTTGGCGGATTGTGGCGACGGTGCCCCTAATGCCGGGATGGGCAAATAATTTGGACGAATGGCCCCACTGAAGAACCGCGCGACGAGCAGACAGAGGAATGAACAGAAGACCCCTGGGACAAAGACGAGGAGTAACGGCATGGACCAGAGAGCGCTTGACCAAACGTTCGATTCCCCAAACAGCTGTACCCACCAAAGAGCGCGAAAGAAAGTCTGGCTTGAGGTTCTTAGACCCTGGGCGATAGGAGATAGAGAAATTGAAACACGTAAAGAAAAGTGCCCAAGAAGCCTGGCGCGCGCAAAGTCTCTTAGCGGAGCGAATGTACTCTAGATTTCTGTGGTCCGTCCAGACAACGAATGGGACAGATGAACTCTCAAGCCAGTGATGCCACTCTCCGAGAGCTAAACGGATGGCCAATAACTCGCGATTGCCAACATCATAATTTCGGTCGGTAGGCGAAAGATGGTGTGAAAAGTAGGCAAGGCAAGGCAAGTAAAAGCAAATTTATTTATATAGCACATTTCATACACAGTGGCAATTCAAAGTGCTTTACTTGGAAGAAATTAACATAATCAAAATAAATCAAAATAATTAAAACAGTTTATAATAAATAAAAAAAATCATAATAATAAAAATAAAATACAGTAAATAATTAAGTGTATCTCAGTGCATGTGCACGCGCGCGTCTTTTACATCAACAAAATGCGATCGATTAATTTGAGAGTGAAGTTGTAATCACGGATCGAATCAAAGGAAGATTTTAGCAACTCCCGCGGAGAAAGGCGGAGAAAGCTGACGAACGCTCACGAGAGGTCAAAGGGGCCTTCCATGATTTCGACAGCTCCTCATGCAGTTGCGGGAAGAAAGGAATTGGGGTAGGCTGTGGCTTTGCAGCGGCAGCCGTTCCCAAAAACCAATTGTCCAACCGCGAGCGAGCGGGGCAGGGCAGAGGGTTCCACTCTAACCCAATGCTCACGGCTGCCCGGGACAGCATAGGGTCATCCGGCACGGACGATGCAGGAACTCCCGAGGGAGGCAACGCAGCCGCATCATCACTTCCCAATGACTCCTTCTCATCTTGTGATGCAGCAATCGACATCGCGCCCTCCTCTGGAGCGGCGAATGAAACACGCGGGACCTCCGTAGAAAATCCCGCCTGAATCACCGGGGCACTCGCGAGTTGCAACACCGGAGAGGGGGGCGTGGTCTGAGGACGTATCATCGGATCATTCCACACCGTCACCCTCAGATCACCCTGTCCCCCAGCCGAACTATCACCTCTCTTGGAGGAAGCAGAACGGATGGTGGATGCAGGGACTCTCACTTTTAGATCATTGAGTCTCGATCTCAGTGTTGCGATGGTCATGTTCCCACAAAAAGAACATGAGTCATCCACAAGCGCTGCTTTAGCGTTCTCAAAGCCCAGACACACAAAACAGCGCTCATGCCCATCAGAAGATGACAGATATCGACCGCAACCAGAAGAACACGGGTGAGACATCTTTAAAAAGAGGCGCACCCTGCAGACCAGGGAGAAAACACAGAGTCTTGCAGACCACTGCACAGATCGCAGGCAATGTGAAGACCCGCTGGGTACCGCCATCACACCAACATTGGAGAGTCGCTCGTCTCGAAGAGGTGAGTCACTTTTAAACTCAGATCTTGTGGCTTGTGGAGTGAAGAGGTTCTCTTGGCTCCAAAGTGAAAACATACTGCGGTTGCGTCCACTTCCTCCTTTTATACTCATGAGGTGAGGCGGAGTTACGCTATGCAAATTCCACAGACCCATGGCATTTTCTTGCCATTGGCTCGTTTTTTAATTCTCAAAGAGGATTGACTTTTTAGGCGAAACCCCCATTCTCATTCATCCGACGTAACTCAGAGTGACTACGAAAGGGAATGGTGTAATGAAGCTTGTGGGTTACTACATCCAACAACCGAACATTTTGACTTACCCTCTCGTAACTTCTGCATCCTTGAGCTTGGACTACAAAATGGGAGCGAGAAATAAAAATGGCGGGTTGCTCGAAGTGTTGAGCCGGTAGTCAATGTCTCTATTTGGCAGTTCCGCTGCAAATACTGTGACGTAATTGTTCAAAATACGTCATAGAGAACAGAAAAATCGGAAAAGGTTGCAAAACATGACCAAAACATATATATAAAGATGTAAAGAATATAAAGATATAAACAAAGCACCTGAAGAAAATAATTTCAACTTTCTGTACATAAACACTCCAAATATACAACAAATTGCATTTAAGGGCTAAAAAAGTGGATTTACCATGATATGTTCCCTTTAAATGCCACGACCTAGCTGAGCATTGTTTCTGACCATGTCCATCCCTTTATGGCCACCTCTGATGGCTACTTCCAGCAAGATAATGCACCATGTCACAAAGCTTGAATCATTTCAAAGGTAACACTTTATTTTACGACCCGCAAACAACTGTGTAAGTACACTGAAATTACAGTGTACGTTTCTGTAATTATAGTGTACTTCCGTGTAGGTATAAGGGAACAATATGTTAAGTTTTTGGTAATAAAGGGGTAACAAGCACCACTTTAATTTACAGCCCGCAGGAGTTACACTTACCCTGTAACTACACAGAACAAGGGGGTAACAAAGCTACTTACTATAGCAATATGAAACAACACTATTTGCACTGTAATTGCAGAGAAAGGTACTGTTATCAAAAAAAAATCGTTTTAATTACACAGTATATTTGCCCTGATATTTAAGTGTCATTGAAATTCAATGGTATAAGGTAAGTACTAATTACCACATGGTACGGTCTAAATTAAAATCATAGAAAAAAAAATAAAATTATTTTGACTTAACATTAAGTAATCTAGTAAGAAAAGCCAATAAATTAAATTTTTTATCATAGTATATATATCTATATATATATGTGTGTGTGTGTGTGTGTGTGTGTGTGTGTGTGTAGGTGTGTGTGTGTGTGTGTGTGTGTGTGTGTGTGTGTGTGTGTGTGTGTGTGTTTAATTTTTAACCCACAGATGTCAAAATTACCCTGTAACATTGCACAAGAACATATTTTGCCAGAAATGTGATACATTTCATTTGAAACAACAGACGTACAAATTTTGCCTGAAATATATTAACAGAATAGGTACCTGTTATTTTTTAACTAATTAAATAATTTGCTTGTATATCTGCCTGTTACCCCTTTATTACCCCAAACTTAACATATTGTTCCCTTATACTTACATGGAAGTACACTATAATTAAAGAAACGTACACCGTAATTTCAGTGTACTTACAAAGTTATTTGCAGGTTGTATATCTGTTTGTTACTAGCCTGGCATTCCAGACATCAAGATGTTAGGTCTGGGAACTCTTCATTGGCAGGGCTCAATCCGAGGGGCGGGATAAACGGTTGTCTTTCAAATTCTCTCTGTACGCAATTGGATAGCGCTAAAGCCAATCAGAGCAACGAATAAAGTGACGTAGTCAGCGGAGCAAGTTGATATATTAAACTTTTACCTAGTCCATAGCTGTCAACATTAAACATTGAAAATAAGGGAGATTTCCCGGAATCCATCCCCAAAATAAGGGTTTTTTTTTGTTTGTTTTTTTACACGACCCACAAACTTTAAAAATAAAACACTAATCATTAAAAGTCTAAAGAGTTTATAACTACATATGTGTGAGAGAGAAAGAGACCGTATGTGTGTGTTTGTATGAGAGAGAAAGAGACAGTGTGTCATTGAAAAAATAATATCATAGAGAATGTTTAAATACTAATATCAGCTTACGAGGGAAACGGAGCCGGAGTAGTGGTGCTTCGGAGTGCAGGAGATGATTCGGAAGAGGTCCGTGCACCTTACCTATCAGAGCGCATAGGTAGCGCAGAGCGCTTAGGTAGCGCATAGGCTTTACACAGAGTAAAGCCTTTATACTCGACGCCACAGGACGAGCCCGCGAAAATGACAAGTTGATCATTTCGCCACAGCTTTTTTTGTAACCGCAAAAAAATCTCCGCATCCGAGGATGAACGACTTCAAACCGAATATGTCCAAGCTTGCTCTGACCGTCGCAACTCTGTCGTCATTATGTTAAGCCCGCCTGCCGACTCTATACACGATGTGATTGGCCCTACCAGAGTTGGGGTTTTCCAGCTCAAACGTCTATACAGAGTTGCTAGACCACACTTTGCTGCGAAATAATTTTTGCTGCCGCTAGGGTGCGTCTAGTTCCCTTTCGTAGTCACTTCGAGTTACGTCAGAAGTGACGGAGATTGGGGGTTTCGCATAGAAAGCCAATCCTCTTCGAGTATTTAAAAACGAGCCAATGGCGTGCAATGCCTTGGGGCTGCGGAAATTTGCATAGCGTACTCCGCCCTACTCCGTGAGTATAAAAGGAGGAAGTGAACGCAACCGCAGTGTGTTTTCGCTTCGGAGCCAAGAGAACCTCTTCACTCCTGAAAGCCATTCTCACTGTTCAAGACTCTTCGAGACGAGCGTCCTCTTCAGTGTTGGTGTGACGGCGGTACCCAGCGAGATTCTGCATCGCCTGCGATCTGAGCAGTGGTCTGCCAGACTTTGCGCTTCTCCCTGGTCGCCTCAGCGCTGAAAAGAGTGAATTTCCTCCTCTCATTGAAAGAGCTGCACGTGGCACGTCTTTTTAAAGATGGTTCGCCCGTGTTCTTCTGGGTGTGGTCGATTTCTATCGTCATCTGATGGTCACGATCGCTGCTTTGTATGCCTGGGCATTCAGCATGCAGCAGCAGCGTTCGTGGATGACTCATGTTCCTTCTGTGGGAACATGACCATCTCTACACTGAGGTCGAGACTCAATGATCTGACTAAAGTGAGAGTCCCGGTACCCCCTACTCGATCGGCTTCCCTCACGGGGGGCCCGTCGACCCGGGGACCTGGTGATTTCACGGTGACGGTGTGGAACAAAGCCCCGACGATTCCTCGGGCCACACCTCCCGCCTCAGTGCGAGAGCCAGCGAGCGTTAGTTCGATTCAGTCGGCCGCTTCTTCGGTGGTACCGGCTGCTTCGGGCAGTGCTCCAGATGATGATGCGATGTCGATCACAGCATCACTAGGCGGGCTAGAGTCCTCGGGAGATGAGGATGCGGCTGCGTTGCCTCCTTCGGGAGTGCCAGCGTTGCCCGTGTCGGATCCCGAGCTGACGGCCATGCTGTCTCGAGCCGCTGGGAGTATCGGGTTAGAGTGGAACCCTCCGCCCTGCCCCGATCTCTCACGGATGGATGATTGGTTTTTGGACAAAGCTGCTGCCGCAAGGCCACGGCCAACTCCTTTGCCTTTCTTCCCCGAGCTGCATGTGGAGTTATCGCGCTCTTGGGGGGCTCCCCTGTCCACTCGAGAGCGCGATCTCTCCCCCCCCTTCCCCCCCCTCGATGGTGGGGCCGCCCGTGCGGTCCGCCACTGACCTTGCTCTCCGGGCAACGAAAGTGGCCGCTCGCGCCGTTGGTCAGGTTATGGCCACCAGTGTGGTCCAGGAGCGTCATCTCTGGCTCAACCTGGCAGGCACTCGGAGCGCTGAGCGGACTCGTCTGCTCGATGCCCCACTCTCCCAGGTTGGCCTTTTCGGCGGTGCAGTCGATGACTTTGCCCAGCAGTTCTCCACTGCCCAGAAGCAGACGGAGGCAATCAAACATATTCTGCCCCGACGACCAGCTGCTGCCTCCACCCAGTCGTCGGCACAGATGCCTCCCGCTGCTCGCCGCCGAGGACGCCCCCCCGCGGCTCCCCTCCCGCCCGGCCCCAGCAGCAGCCTTCATCTGGGCCACGGCGTGGAGGAGGCCGCAGGCAGGCGTCACAGCCCCCTCAGGCCGCACGCCCCGCTAAACGCCAGGCTAAGCGACGTTCCTGACACGGGCTGCTCAGTGATGAAGTTGAGTTTTTCCCAGGAGGCGGTAGCAGGCCCCCTCCTTCCCCCGGTGGAGGGCCGGGGGAGAATCTTTTGTTTTCAGCTCCCCGCTGCTCACCCACAGGTGGGCAGCACCCTGAGTTGGTTAAAGAAGACTTGACATCGTCACTGAGCACACAGACAGGATTGGGTGCGCTCGACGTCCCAGTGCGTCAGCCCACTCATTCCTCTCTGTCTCTGAGGGCGCGGAAGGGAGCGTGTGTCGTCCCCGGGCTACGCCCCTCCCTTCCCCCTCTATCGCCAGACCCCCGGCAGAACAGACCCCCCGTGGAACGCTCTGCCTTCCCTGGTCTCTTCTGTCAGGGAGCGGGCTTCGACGGTGCATCCGGGCGGGGTAACTCCTGCGCGCATGCCGGTCGACCCGCCTCGCTGCCCCTCCGGGGGGACGTCTGTGGTTCGGATGACCCCGCTGGTTCACTTCCTGGAAGCCTGGCTAGAGCTGCCCGGGCTGTCCCGCTGGGTCATCAGAACGATCAGATTCGGCTACGCGATTCAGTTCGCACGGTCTCCTCTAGTTTTAAGTGCACTGCAGAGGCATCCCTTTGAGCCTTTGGAATCGGTAGAGTTAAAGTTTCTGTCCATGCAGACAGCACTCCTGGTTGCATTGGCCTCCATCAAGAGGGTGGGGAACCTGCACGCATTCTCCATTGACGAAGCGTGCCTGGAGTTCGGGCCGGCTTACTCTCAGGTGATCCTGAGACCCCGGCCTGGATATGTGCCCAAGGTTCCCACCACTCCCTTCCGGGACCAGGTGGTGAACCTGCAAGCGCTGCCCCTGGAGGAGGCAGACCCAGCCTTGGCACTGCTCTGTCCGGTACGTGCTCTTCGCACCTATGTCGACAGAACGCGGTGTTTCAGGACCTCAGACCAGCTCTTTGTCTGGCATGGGGGGAGCCAGAAGGGAAGGGCTCTCTCAAAGCAACGGCTGTCCCACTGGATAGTGGACGCCATTGCTTTGTCTTACCAGCAGCAAGGCCGTCCGTGCCCCCTTGGTGTGACGGCCCATTCCACTCGGAGTGTGGCCTCCTCTTGGGCTCTAGCGCACGGCGCCTCGCTAACAGACATGCTGGGCGACACCCAACACATTCGCCAGATTCTATAATCTGCGAATTGAGCCGGTGTCCTCTCACGTACTCGCTTCCGCCAGTACTGGACCCGCTCAGGTGTCTTCGCTTGCTCGCCACTCCACTCCCCGGACTGGATAAGTGCGATATTTCCTCAGTTCTTCCATTGAAGTCTTGAGTCCTCCAGCACCGACGATGCGGGCACCACTGCTGTTGCTCTGGATGCTGGCTAGTTGCCTCCATGTGCACGGTTCCCCATGGTAACCGTCTCATGTGTATTTTCCACTGTAAGCCTCTCTGAGCGTGTGTCTTCCCTTGGCAAGCCATCTGCCACCCCTGGAGTTAAATTTTAGTAGCCACCTCGGTTGGTGCTCCAGTGTTTCCATATGCGTTCCTATGCGGCCATATGTGTATTTGTAAGTCCTCCCCTTGGTAGGCAGCTGGTAGCATGTCCCTCCCGGGATATGTTTCCCAGTGTACCTTGGTAATCCTGTGTTAAAGTGGGATCCCTAAAAAAAAAAAAAAAGAGAGAGGGGTCCAGACTTTCGCAGGGCACTGGTAGACAGCTTGAAGATGGCGTGATGGCACAGACCCCCAATCTCCGTCACTTCTGACGTAACTCGAAGTGACTACGAAAGGGAACGTCTCGGTTACGGATGTAACCCTCGTTCCCTGAGTAGGGAACGGAGACGTTACGTCTCCCTGCCACTTCTGCTGTATCGCTGGGTAGACGGCGAGTTCAATCTTGGCTCCTCAGCGAAGACATACTGCGGTTGCGTTCACTTCCTCCTTTTATACTCACGGAGTAGGGCGGAGTACGCTATGCAAATTTTCGCAGCCCCAAGGCATTGCACGCCATTGGCTCGTTTTTAAATACTCGAAGAGGATTGGCTTTCTATGCGAAACCCCCAATCTCCGTCACTTCTGACGTAACGTCTCCGTTCCCTACTCAGGGAACGAGGGTTACATCCGTAACCGAGACGATTTCTAGGATAGTTTGTTACCCCTTTATAACCCCAAACTTAACATATTGTTCCCTTGTACTTACACGGAAGTATAATTACAGAAAAGTACATCGTAATTTCAGTGTACTTACACAGTTGTTTGCGGGTCGTAAAATAAAGTGTTACCATTTCAAATTGGTTTCTTGGACATGACATTGAGTTCACTGTACTAAAATGGCCCCTACAGTCACCAGATCTCAACCCAATAGAGCATCTTTGAGATGTGGTGGAAAGGGAGCTTTGTGCCCTGGATGTGCAGCCCACAAATCTCCATCAACTGCAAGATGCTATCCTATCAATATGGGCCAACATTTCTAAAGAATGCTTTCAGCACCTTGTTGAATCAATGCCATCTAGAATTAAGGCAGTTCTGAAGTCAAAAGGGGTTCAAACACAGTATTAGTATGGTGTTCCTAATAATCCTTTAGGTGAGATGCATTTGGAGACCATTTTTAATTCAGACACTTTTTACCCCGCAGATAACATTTTAGGACAAAAATGGCAATTACTAATTCATGTAAAATCGTTTGCCAAATAATTCAATTGATATGTATATACTTGTATTTTTAGATATGGCTAAATTTGCTTTGACATGAAATTTGATCTGCCATTTAGATTATTTACTTTACATGTCAGATTAAAAATGTCACAATTTTTTTCTTATGTGCATCTCTCAGCCCTGCAGCTGTATTTAATCGGCCTCTTGGAAATATGAAAGCGTGACAAAAATGGCGTAAAATTTATTAGATTAAAGAGTGTGACAGTCTTTTCTTATAGTTCGGTACAGCCAAAGTTTGAAAGTTTAATTAAGGACTGTTTATGTGATTTTTCTCTGTCCCCCACAACTTCAGCTTTAATGATGCTGCTTGATGTTGGGCCGGTGCCTGTGGGTAGGACCACATACTCGTGGGACGTTAAAACGAGTATTTCAACTCTTGTTCATGCTTCAGTTCTCATATTAGAAGCTTGATTAAAACTTCCTCCCCTGAGACACTCCCTCTAAGTCTTGCAAAAAATGTATTTTGCCTGGATGTAAATCTCAGAACAGACAGAAGACGTAAGAGAGTTCATAATCGCCATCACAATGCGTTTATTTGCAGAAATAAATACAATGAGCAGTATGGTGGTGTCACAGCCAAAGATAGATTGTGTGTGTTCAATGTGTGTGTGTGTGTGTGTGTGTGTGTGTTTGAATTTGTTTAACTCCTTCACTTAATTGTGGAGTGTGAAGAGATCAACATCGACAGCACTTCTGATTTGCCTGTGGGATCTCCCATGGAGGCACTTGGTTGTTTGAGAGCAGCATAGGGGGAAAGTGTCCTTGCGGTCTTGAAGTAGCATCTCGATTGCCTCCAGCTGGCCTGGAGACTTGGATCGCTGAGTCGGAGGTCAGTACCCAGCTGCGTATCCTCCCTTACGGGGGTCTGACTCAGCGCTGAGGCCAGCATCGTCCCGCACCACGGCTTGAACCACTGCGCCTGTGGACTTCAACACCTCTGTGACATGGTTCTTCTGGGCAAGACCCTCCAAAACGGCCTGTGGGTTGTGTGGGATTTGCTTAGCCAAAACATCATGTGTATTCAGAACAACCAAAGAAAATATCAAGAAAATATATGGGATAAATAGTAGTCAACATTTAAAGTGGATCAAAAAAAGTTCATAGTTGTCCTAAGACAAGAACAGCTATTGTTCAAAATTCATGTATAACTTTGATGAACTGTTCCCAGACAGCAAACTGACATTGAATCAACGTGGAAACGACGTCTCTCATGACATTGAAACAACGTTGATTTTGCTCATCGAATTAACGTTGAACCAACGTCAGACGCAACGCATTCTTCAAAGCTAAATGAAAATCGAAAATTGGTTTGCTTTCATAACGTTGAAACAACGTTGATTTCAAGCTGATTTTCCGTTAGTTTTGAAAGAATGACGCGTCTGACGTTGGTTCAACGTTAATTCGATGAGCAAAACAATGTCAGATCAACGTTGTTTCGATGTCATGTTTCCACGTTGATTCAATGTCAGTTTGCTATCTGGGTTGACTATTGTATTTCAATCCAGCATTGAAAGAAATTGCTGTTACAATCATTTCATTTTTGGAGTAATGTGACCATGAATAAGTGGTTACACTCAAAAACACCCTTACAGTGCAGGTGTAACATGAAGTCCATTACATATTACATAACATCAGGGTTTCTCAAACTGGAGTTTGTGACAGAGCTGATGAAAAGCTTATAATTAATGAAACCATAAAAATATAAAATACGGACATGTAGGTGAAATGTGTTTGCATTATTGGACAGTTTCTACTTATGAACAGGCAATTTTGGGATTACGAATTACATCCATGATTATATGGATATTATATTTCTGAATTTCAAGTCTAAAAAAAATATCATAAGTGCATCTGTGAAAAGTTTTAAAAGAGAGTATTCCGTACACAACCTTTTCACAAAACTAAAGGTAACTTTATGCTAATGCAGCAGGTTTTGCATGTATGTGTGGATTACATTGTAAATATGAAATTATGTGAATTTGTAAATTTTAAAAAGCCTTCCAAACCTTCCAAATTGCTATTAAATATGTTTTTTTATGTAATTATTTGACGTCAATAGGAAATAGAGTTTATATTGCAAAGTAATGTTTTTCGATATGTCTCCTTAAAAGTGTGCAATTCCACAAATCTGGAAAACACTGTATACTGTATAAGTGGTAGTCTTTTTTTAGAAAGTATAGTTTAAATTTAAAAACGCAATCAATACAAAAGTAACAGTATTCTTATTATAAGCACTTTAAAATATAATATAATATAAAAAATTACAAGTACTTCATTTTTGGAATCTGATATATAATCAGATTACATCAGTTACTACTCAGCAGCATACGTTGTACTTTAACACTTTAACTTTTTCTTATCTTATATAAAATGACTCACCTTGTCAAAGTCAGGCTCTCCCTGTGTGGTGTTCGGACTGAGTTGATTATGAATTCTTGGGTCTGCTATTGCTTTCTTCAGGTCATATTCGAAGAATAGTGCATTTAGGATGACCTGCGCAGATGTCAGTTATGCATGAAGTGATAAGAGTTGAACTATATCCAGCACAACTACAGTCTCTGAAATAACATAAAAATGCACCTGGGCCACTGCTGTGGTGATCTTCGTTCCTCCAGAGCCTCCTACTACCATTTTGACTTTATTGTTTTTGTCTAGCAGGATGGCGGGACACATAGAAGACATGGGCCTTTTATCTGAGCAAAGATGAGAAGCAACAGCGTTTCCAAACAATTAAAACAAATCTGCAAAGTAGTTTCGCTAAAGTTTGTGGCTGTTTGAAACTGCAAAATGGAACTTAAAATGTTGATATTTTGAATATCTCAAGAATAAGATGTTAAAATATTATTAATAATTATTCTTAGTTATTCTTATTAATATTAATATTATATTACCTCATTCTTGACTTATTCAAACAAGTTCATAAGATCAAAATTATTATTGTTGTTTTTGTTATATTAATTTTATACACTCAATTATATACATTAAAAATATTGATTGTATAATATTTACAATTATTTATTTTTATTCAAACAATATTGTATATTGATTTAATTATATGAATTTGAAACATTTATTGTATTTAATATTATTCAAATATTTAAGTAATTTTGAAGTAACTTTAGAGTAGTAAAACAGATATTAGCCAAAGGTAAGATAAAACACATTTAACGATTTTTACTCTAACTATAGTGTCTTTTATCATATTGTTGTTTTTATAGAAGCTATAAGCCACATGTTACAGTGATTTTACTTCAAGTAATGATGATAAAATTGTGAAGTGCAATGCAAATTGGAGTAACACTAAAGTCACTGTAAGTAAAGCATGGCACTCGTCTCATAGAATATACTGCAAAAATGTATTAATTTAAAAAAATATATTAATTTTAATTAATTTATTAATGTATTAATTTAAAATATTTTTAATTAAAAAAATATACATGCTATTGCCAATATCTGTGATCAAGTTTTCTTACGTGGGACAATGAAGTTGTTGGGAGATGGAGGGACTCCAAAGTTGTTGGTGATCAAGGGAGAACTGAAGTCATCCATCTCATTGTTAAGTAAAATTCCTGTCGAATTTGACATAAACTTGGAGCCAAAACTGGGAGAAGAGAAAGAACATGATTCCATTTACAAATATAAAAAAAAAATGGTGTGTATTTTTTGTGTTAAATTTGTATTTATTTATTTTTGGTTAAAACAACCTTCTATCTCTATTGGATGTAAAAAAGTCTGCAAAGTTTCAAAGATCAAAGTGCAGAGTAGAAGATCAAATTCAGAGTAGAGTAGACCAATCATGGTAAATGGTAAATGGACTGCATTTATATAGCGCCTTCATAGACCTAATGGCCACCAAAGCGCTTCACATTTGCCTCACATTCACCCATTCACACACTCATTCACACACCGACTGCGGTGTCAGCCATGCAAGGCGCCAGCCAGCTCGTCGGGAGCAGCTGGGGTTAGGGGTTAAGTGTCTTGCTCATGGACACCTCGACACTTGGTCAGGTGGAACCGAGGATTGAACCACCAACCTTTCGGTTCAGACAACCCACATGAACCACTGAGCCACTGCCGCCCCAATGCAATCATAACAGACTGCATCTGACCAACTAGAGCAGAGTAGACCAATCACAACAGACTGAGCCATCTGACCAGGGCAGAATAGACCAATCACTACAGACTGCATCTGACCAATCATAGCAGAGTAAACCAATCACAACAGACTGGCTGTGTTCGAAATCTCCACTCAAACCATTACTCCCTACCCCCTATTAAAGCACTATAGTGAGCTCACCAGCATAACAGAAACACCGCTTTCGAGCACTACTCGATCGTCTCTCGGCGCCATTGAATACGTCATTGATGTTGCACTATTTAAACGTGTGCGTGCTTACAAACAATTTATACATGTCCAGCCCATTCTCACCCCCAAGGCGTCACTTAACTGACGCCTTGGGAAGCATTTGGACATGCTTCAATATCTGACGCTTTAGGCGCCCTTTAGCGTCAGTTAGATGACGCCCTAGGATCGCGTGTACCCTACCCCCACCCCACACCTAAACCTAACCGCGTCCTCTAACTGACGCTTTCCTTTAGCGTCAGTTAGATGACGCCGTAGGATCGCGTCATGTTAGTGACGCTAAAGGGCGCCTAAAACGTCAAATATTGAAGCATGGTCAAAGGTGACGCCTTGGGGTGAGAATGCGTTGACATGTCTGACAAAATTGTTAATTGTTAAATTGTCCGCAAGCGACAGCTAGAGTTTGTGGGCCACTGTCTTCGTATGGAAGAGAGCGAACCAGCCCACATTTATGCCATCTATCATTCAGAAGTCCGTGATAAGAACAAGCGAGGAGCTCCACACTTAACTTTCAGACACAAAATCAGGAGCTATATTGACGAGTACAACAAAAGTCAAAAAGCCCGGAACCAAATAGCTCTCCCTGCAGCGAAGAGCAGTCAGTCACTCACCCATGTCGAAAGGGAAGCGGAAACTAAAGTGATCATCCGCATCGCCAAGAATATAGAATTGGAAACATATTGTCGAGCTCCATACCAGGGGACCCGACCAATGATGATATAGTGAGTAGTGGGAGATTTTGGACACAGCCACTGAGCCATCTGACCAGTCAGAGCAGAATAGACCAGTGGTGGAGGAAGTACTGAATCTCAGTACTTAAGTAAAAGTACAAATATCCAGATAAATATTTACTTTAGTAAAAGTAGAAGTAACACAATGACAACCATACTTAAGTAAAAAGTACCTGATTTTAAATGTACTTTAAGTATTAAAAGTAAAAGTACTTGCATACTGTAACAATTTATTCTCATAATGTCTATTTTCTAATGATTAATAAAACATTTAATTCTAACTCATTCAACTTAATACCCCTATAATGATGTTCAATAATGATGGAAAAAAATTGTTGTCACCATTTCTGAAACAAGCTTGCAATTAGGCAATATAGCTACACATCATGCTTATCCTTACTATATGTTAATAACTATGTTTGGCAGTAAACGCGATTGATTTATGGTGTTATTCTGAACCTCTTGGCTTGCCATAATCCTAACCAAACGTATATTACACAAAGTGCGTTTCCTATGCATGTAAAAACAAATTTTCGCGTTTAAATTGCACGATAAACACACTGCGTGCGAGACACATTTAGTGTGACCGGGTTGATATATCTATGGCAACCAAACGTCACTGCTGAGACAAACATGCAATGAACGGACGGTCAAATTACGTTTTGGCAGGGGAAAACCTGATCAGAAAATGTAATGAAAATGTAACAAAAGTTGTAGAAATGTAGTAGAGTAGAAAGTATAATAATTGCTGCAAAATGTAACGAAGTAAAAGTAAAAAGTATGCACTATTTATTTTACTTAAGTAAAGTAACAAAGTATTTGTACTTCGTTACATTCCACCACTGGAATAGACCAATCACAACAGACTGCATCTGACCAATCAGAGCAGAGTAAACCAATCACAAGAGACTGAGCCATCTGACCAAGTTTAAAGAGGTCAACGTGTTTTAGAATGCATGTCAACCTATTGTAGGAGAGATCCTAAATAAAAAATTAGGAACCTAAAATAGGAGCTTCCCGAGTAACCTGGACAGTCTCACCCCCACGTTACCCCTCTTGTGAAGTGGTGTGGCACAACCTAGCATAATAGGAGTACTTTAAATAAGCCTAATTATAGGCCAATTCCCCCCGAAAGTGTGAAATCTATGACTAGTAATGACAGATTTTTAATATAAAACATAAGCAAAGAAAAAAGGCAAACACTCACTATAGGTTGATGGTGCTGGTGGCAGACACTGCACTGCCATCTTCTGCCACCACTGACAAGTGTGACGTGCCGTGATTGTCAGGAATATAGAACTCAGGATCATAGAAGCTCTCTTGCTGAGTCGTATTATCAGTGATCTTCTGGAATATCATGTCAGCATAGCCTTTGGAAGTAATGTTCTGGATGAACTGCCAGAGAGAAAGAGGATAACAGATCATTATTGAGGCCCTGCTGGAGGCTTGAAAGAACAGCTGATCAAAAGAGCGTACGCACAATGAGCCGTTCAATAGCGCACTATTTTCATGCTCTGTGATTAGTGTGAGATACTGCATGTCGGATTCAATAAAGGCTTTGATCACAACTGATCGGGAGAGGCTAACATATGCCAATGCCATCTGTGTCAACCTGAACAACTGCTGAAGATACACATGAGCATTTTTACATTCAAATAATGCTTTTTGGTTGTGGTTTAGAAATATTACTGATAAAAAGTCACTTAAAGGAATAGTGCACCCAAAATTTGAACTAAACAAATGAAAAAAGCAACCCTTTCTTTGTTCATAACTTACATCAGTGATGTTGAGAAATAGTGGATCCCCCAAGACGCTCCTTTTTGCATACGCAAACCGGAACGCCTCGACTATGCGATGATAGGTGAGGATTTTATTGTCAGTGGTGGAGACACTGTCCGGACTAAAGTTGTAACCTGAGGAAAAAGAACAGGACCTCAGTAAGATTACTCAACCATGTTGACTGTTGTCATATGAATGGATAGAACTGCCAATCATCAAGATGGCTGCCATGGAAAGTCTTCAGAAGCATGACGTATGTTTCTCACATTCGTCTTATAAAATCTGAACATGCTGAAGCACAAATGAGATGGGAAATTTTTAGTTCTTAAATGGGGCCTATTATGCCCTTTTTCAAACTCTTGGTTTTGTTTTTGGGGTTTAGGTTTTCATGCTTGAAAAAAACACATTACTTTTCAAATAGTTGACATTGTTTCAGTACCTCTTTTCCCAGTCTGTCAGTAACGCTCTTATGCTGCGTTCCAGGCAGGTTTTTGAACACGTAAATCACGACTTCAAACCACGACTTACGACTTTGTAGCATTCCAGGTCATTCACGCCAAACTACCTAGATGTAAACAAACCAGCATGGCGGACCTTACGGGGCTCACGCACGTTTGTAATATTTTCCAATGCCAAAGGTGCTTACTCCTTGTTTATTTGTGGGAAACTGAGGAGGAAAAATAGCGCATGAGGCAAGATAAGCTGTTATACTCTTTATTTTACTTTATTTGTATATTTGGAAATGTATTTGGTATATATTTATCCTTGCACTCAATGGACTGAAAACTAGTTGACGTCATATTGTCCTAAAGTGTATTCTCACCGTGCATCAGTAGGGGCTGTCATTGGTTCGCGGGCTATGTGACGTCAGAACTCGTAACTGGGAGTACATCGATCTAGTACGTGTTCACGGGTGGAAAGTCACGAGTTTGACTGCCGTTCCAGTGCACTTTCACGGGTATAAGATTGAAAAAACACGAGTTACAGGTTGCCTGGAACGCGGCATTAGTTACGGTCTCTATGAAGCCCCTCCTTTTTAAAAGCGCAGTGTGCTCCGATTGGTCCACTGGACCAGTGTGTTGTGACTGGTGATTGGTTGTGATTGTTTTGGAAATGTAACACCTCTTTCCATAACTGCATAACTTCTAACGTACAGTAACTCAAACAGGCCTTGCCCCTTTTTTGCTTATAGCAGCAATTATGTAAAAGAGGGATAGTGATGTGTTCGTTCCTATAAGAAAACTGAAGACTGCAATCGAGGAGTTTTAGTTTAGAATCAGTGCCCAGAGATATAGAGATTTACTCCCTTTGTAGTCACTTTGTGCTTTGTAACTTTGCAGACAAACAGCAACATTACACATTAAAGACCGTTGTAAGAAATGTACAAAAAAATAATATTTGGACTCCTTTAAAGATAGAAAATTTAACAGATTTTTCTTCAAGACATCTTATCACATGTTCTACAGACGAAAATGAGCAAAATTGGTTTGGAAATGACATGAGAGTGAGTAAATGATAATGTGATTTTCATGTTTAGGTCAACTAATATTTTAATGTTCGACAACTGACCCAGTTTTACTGTCTGAAAACATCTCAAATTGTCTCTCCCATTAATGCCAGACATGTCTTGAAATAACTGAACAATTATGAGAGTTTCGTTGTGGAAGATGTTTCATAACTTCTGAATAAATCAAGCTACATTGTGAAAAAACAAGTGCTAACAGTGTTTACCGACAGCCGTGCCCTGTCTGGCAGCAACTTAATGACTAAGTATCTCATCAGTAAAGCTAAAGAGTGGGTGTTTTTAAAAGAGACCAAGACATAGAGCCGTGGATAAAGTCCAGCTTGCCGTAAGAAAGCAAAGCTGATGAATCTCAGATGACAGGCTCCTTCAGAGTGTCGCCTGCTGGTGGAACCCCAAGGAAAGGGTCGGAACACGCTGACTTCATGGATTTTTCCATGCTTGGTTTGTGTCCAATTAGTGGCAAACAGCCCACGTTAGTGTTGGTGTGGGAGACAGGAGGACAGGCATGGCGGAGTGAAGGGTGGGGTGATTTTAATAGTTTAAGCAACAAAAAAGTTGGAAAGTTATGAAGTCTCATCCTCCCCTGAGACTATTCCACATGAAGAAATTGTTAAGAACATTAAACATTGACTAATAGTCATCCTGTAATGAGAAGCAACTAGATGCTTCCTCTTGCTGATAAAAAAGTCGAGCGTGCAATTATGCTGGTCAGTGTTCAAAGTTCAGAGTTCAAAGTTTATTGCCATTTGCACAGGTATGTTTCAGTACAGGTACATTGGAATTCTTGTGCGTTTCTCAGAGTCAGGTTTTAAATAGAATAAAATAACATGAAACTATACATCTCACATCACATTTAAACTACAAAAGACTGTAAGAATAATCTTTCTTGAATAAATTATAAATTTATCATTTATAAATTATAAAAAATAAATGTATAAATTAAAAATAAATTATAGTAAATAATAGTAATATAATACGTACAAAAATAGAAAGAAACTCTAAAAAATTGATATATATATATATATATATATATATATATATACTGTATATATACTATTGCACTGTCACGGTGCGGGTTCAGGCAGAAGAAGAGGCTGAGTCCAGATCTCGATTAAGAGACATTTAATTCAAAACAGGCAGGAAGACGGGATACACAGCGTAACATGAAACATCGACCGACAAGGACTGACTAAAACAGAGGGAACTAAATACACACAGGAATCAAACATAATGGGGTGAGAACAGGTGAAACAGATGATGATGACGAGGAACAGGTGGCTGATGAGGGAGTGAACACGGGATAGGGTGACGAGAGGATCCTGGGAAGTGTAGTGCTGAAGACAAGACAGACTGGTGCAGACGGAGGACTGTGACAGAACTCCCCCCTCCCGGGAGGCGTGACCTCACGCCGCAGAACAGGGGAAGGAGGGGGGACGAACTGGGGGCTGAGAGGGGTGTGGCCAGGGCGGAGCAGGCTGAGGACGTGGCCAGGGCGGAGCAGGCTGAGGGCGTGGCCAGGGCGGAGCAGGCTGAGGGCGTGGCCAGGGCGGAGCAGGCTGAGGGCGTGGCCAGGGCGGAGCAGGCTGAGGGCGAGACCAGGGCGGAGCAGGCTGAGGGCGAGACCAGGGCGGAGCAGGCTGAGGGCGAGACCAAGGCGGAGCAGATGGAGGGCGAGACCAGGGCGGAGCAGATGGAGGGAGGACCCCTGGTGGAGCCGATGGAAGCGGGGCTGACAACACCAGGGGGCCGACTGACAGGGGCGGAGCAGATGGGAGAGGGGACCAGGGTGAAGCAGAGGGACAGACGACTTTGAGAGCTGAGGAGGAACCGAGGGACCATGGTGACACCGTAGGCTCTGGGGACAGAAGTGACGACAGGGGTACAGAGGGACACGGTGAGGTCAGAGGGCGTGAGGGCTGACGGGTGACTGGAGGGAGTGAGGAGTCCGACAGAACCGGGGGGGTGACCTGACGGTGCGGAGCAAAGGGAAGGAAGTCCAAAGGTGAAGGGAGGATGACGAGGGAACGAAGGGAGTCCGGAAGGTCGAGGGAGCCTGGCCGAGCTGGTGGACTGAGGGGCCATGGAGGAGCTGAGGGAGGTAGGAGCCACGGGGGAGCTGATGGGACAGAGGGCCGAGGAAGTGTCCAGATGGAGGAGGTGTGAGGTGAAGGCCGGGGATCCAACGACCCAGCTGGGTCAGGGGAGCTGGCAGACGGAGGGGCTGACGGATGCCAGACGGGAGGAGGTGGGAGAGGGAGGCTGGGTGGGATACTGGTCTCTGGCTGGACGGTCTGGACGATCTCTGGCTGGACGGTCTGGACGGACTCTGGCTGGACGGTCTGGACGGTCTCGGCCGGACGGTCTGGACGGTCTCTGCCGGACGGTCTGGACGGTCTCCGGCTGGACGGTCTGGACGTTCTCCGGCTGGACGGTCTGGACGGTCTCTGGCGCTGGCTGGACGGTCTCTGGCGCTGGCTGGACGGTCTCTGGCGCAGGCTGGACGGTCTCGGGCGCAGGCTGGACGGTCTCTGGAGAGCTGGACGGAACCAGCAGTGAAGAGCATACAGTCTCTGGGGGGCTGGACGGAACCAGCGGTGAAGAGCATACAGTCTCTGGAGGGCTGGACGGAACCAGCAATGAAGAGCACAGTCTCTGGAGGGCTGGACGGAAACCAGCAATGAAGAGCACACAGTCTCTGGAGGGCTGGACGGAACCAGCTGTGAAGAGCATACAGTCTCTGGAGGGCTGGACGGAACCAGCAATGAAGAGCATACAGTCTCTGGAGCGCTGGACGGAACCAGCGGTGAAGAGCATTCAATCTCTGGAGAGCTGGACGGAACCAGCGGTGAAGAGCATTCAATCTCTGGAGAGCTGGACGGAACCAGCGGTGAAGAGCATTCAATCTCTGGAGAGCTGGACGGGACCAGCGGCGAAGAGCATTCAATCTCTGGAGAGCTGGACGGAACCAGCGGCGAAGAGCATTCAATCTCTGGAGAGCTGGACGGAACCAGCGGCGAAGAGCATTCAATCTCTGGAGAGCTGGACGGAACCAGCGGTGAAGAGCATTCAATCTCTGGAGAGCTGGACGGAACCAGCGGTGAAGAGCATTCAATCTCTGGAGAGCTGGACGGAACCAGCGGTGAAAGCTCGGGCTCGGCAGGGCTGACGGTGAGCACAGGCTCGGCAGGGCTGACGGTGAGCGCAGGCTTTCGGGGGACGAGCCTCAACCGGGGGCGCCGAGTCGGGTGGAGAATCCCCTGGAAAATCCCGGCGTCCATGTTGCTTTTTTGGTCGGTCGATCTGTCACGGTGCGGGTTCAGGCAGAAGAAGAGGCTGAGTCCAGATTTTGATTAAGAGACATTTAATTCAAAACAGGCAGGAAGACGGGATACACAGCGTAACATGAAACATCGACCGACAAGGACTGACTAAAACAGAGGGAACTAAATACACACAGGAATCAAACATAATGGGGTGAGAACAGGTGAAACAGATGATGATGACGAGGAACAGGTGGCTGATGAGGGAGTGAACACGGGATAGGGTGACGAGAGGATCCTGGTAAGTGTAGTGCTGAAGACAAGACAGACTGGTGCAGACGGAGGACTGTGACATGCACTGACCATTACAAAATTTAAAAACATGGAATAGGGTACATTTTGCCCTCCTTAATGTCCTCTGCCACTAGCCTAACAGTGGCTGGAAAAAAGCTATTAAACAGACGGGCCGTGTGGGTACTGATGCTCACAGGCCTACGATGTCTGCAATGTCAATGTTGCTTATATCATGGAAACTTGTTTCTGCTTCAGATATTAAAAATAGTTCACATTGTGAGATATAAAGTCACATTGTGACATATAAAGTTGCAGTTTCGAGCAGGGTTATTATAGTTAGCAAAAACTGAAACTACAGGCCCGATTTTCGCTCGCCAACAGGTTTTGGGAGATCGCCTACAAATCATGGGCAAATTGGTGTTCATTTACGTGAGTCACAATGATCAAAGACGCGATCTGAGAGAATCGCAGACGAGTCGCCAATGCCCGTGAGATATTTGGCAGTGTTTCCAAATCCTGCTGTGGGAAATGTGTTCTGACTGAAACATCGACGATGCCCTATAGGCAAGATACAGGGCAGCAGGATGATCCAGGAGGAGCTAAGCATCAGTATTTTAATTTACAATTATATCAAACAGAAACAAAGGAGCGCAAACATTTGCCTTACCAACAGCAACAGCAGCACATTGCAAATGTATTTATTTACCCCCAACTGGTTGTAAATGCGACATTAAATATGATAATAAATAATATATATAACAACATAATAAACATATACAGTGTGATCATTTAAACCTCTGATGGTCTTCGTTTAGGAGTCACGCCCTGAGCCTTCCCAGTCAGAATGACCGACACCTAAAAATGAAACTTCTTCCATCCCAGTAAAAACCAATGCAATGTATTTTTGTTCTATAATATTTATTCTTTTAATTTAGTATTTTGAGACAATTTGATTGAATTTATTAATATTTATGGTCTATTTTTGCCATGGAAAATATCTCTCTCTCTCTCTCTCTCTCTCTCTCTATATATATATATATATATATATATATAATTTTTTTATTATTATTGCAGTATTTTAGTTTAATATGGAGTCTAGGCCTTCAGAATTTTTTTTTAAGAAAATTAGCACCATCTGGTTACAGTATAGAGAGAAAGCATAGAACCATGGTGTAACCACTTAGATGGCATGTACAGCTCTCTGTGGAGAGGCATGTGAATTTTATTTTTATTTTTTTGCTGGTGGATTTGAATATATATTTGAAACAATCTCAAAAATGATTTCTTATTAAGTTTTAGATTTTTTATTTTTAGAAATAGTGATAAAAAAGTGTTCGTTTTTGCATTATAATTACAGCTTTATGTTTATGTTTATGTTGCTGTAAGCAAATTTTATACAAATTTTTTTCACAATGTGTATCAAAAATGCAGTTCATTCAATTTTTAACACTGTTGAATAATATTTAAGAAAATGTGTGGGAAAAAATTTAGTGAATTTTTGTGTTTTTGTCAATTTCCAATTAATTTCCTATGGGGGTCATTTTTTGACCGAAGACCAAAATTGTGAATAATTTTTTTACGAGCACTTAGCATGCTCAGATCATGAATTCAATTTTTTTTTGTGTGTGTGTTCACATCCCTAATGCCAGAAAGGTCACCAAGTATCATAAACTTCCGATGAAGCCGTGATTTTTTTACAATTCAAAACAGAAAATTATTCAGTCAGAAGTGACCGAGGACCATCAGAAGGTTAAAATCCAGTTGGGAAAGCTTTCTATGCGTCCACACACGGTTTCATTACATATAATCTTGTTTGAGAGTGACCTATATGTTATGTTATATATTTTTTATTATTATACATGTTTATTTTATGCTGCTTTTTTGACCATTTTAGTTGTAGTCTGGAGAAGAACAAAATCTTCTTCTTTAATGTTTATCATACTTTAGTAAATAACTAAAATATATTCTTTCAAAACTGACGGATATTTATACTGAGTTTATATTTATAAAAATCATGATCACTAGAGTAAAATCCACCATACCGGACCAAATGTAGGCCTATGTTAAATGCAACAGGAAAAAGACCCTAGTTTAGGCTATATTATTTAAATTGCAGTCAATATCAAATGTTAAAACAACAATGCAAAACAATAGTGTCCAGGATAGATCGCATATCCAGTGGTTCAACTCTAAACCTACCGCTCAGGATGTTGAGGATCAATGTAAGGACCGGGCCGCTGGCAGGCGCGTTTGGTGCCACCATTGTGAATTGACCCACAGTAGCCCTGGGAGGGTTTTCATCCAGCAAGGGCTTGTAATCTCTCAAGTCCTCTAGAGTTATAATCCCCTCTGCAACACACACAGATGCCTGTATGACACATGATTCTAATGAGATCAAACTACTACTAAGTTATCGATTTAGTCATTAATAACCAATTGTGTGCCATCCTTCAACACCTCTGCCTGGGTGGACTATAGGGCATTTCAGAATGTTTGTAAACAAAAGGCACCGCGATACTTCCGGGTGGCAGAACGCGAGCGGCTTCCATTGACTAACTGAAGAGATCCAGCCGGCAACTGAACAGTTACACAGTTAAAATCATTGTTGTTGATCAAAGTTGAATCTATGGCGAAAATATGTTGTGTTTGGGGTTGCGCCACCAGATATACAGTGTAGTCTTTAGCCTCCTTGTTAGCGCGCCTGACTCTCATGCCGGAGACCCGGGTTCGAGGCCCGCTCGGAGCGGGTCGAGTTGGACCCGGGTGTGAGGGGTTACATTGGTGCCGTGACCCGGATGAGAGTGAGGTTTAGGGGGGTGAGTGTAACGGAGGCCAGCTAGTAGTTGCTGTGCGAGTAAACCTCACTCCCCGATCTCAATAGGCGCTCTAGCGACAGACGCTAGGGGCTGCAGTCTTTAGCCTCCTTGTTAGCGCGCCTGACTCTCATGCTGGAGACCCGGGTTCGAGGGTCGAGTTGGACCCGGGTGTGAGGGGTTACAACAGCAAAAGGTGTAGTTTTTTTATCGATTTCCTTCAGAAAAAAGTAAATCTATCCAGCAGAACATGTGGGTGAGGAGGTTAAAGCGAGTGGACGTCGTCAAAAGTGCACGTCGTCTTCTAATTATGAGCCTGAGCCCGATTTAAACCCAACCATTTTTAATACGTGGGTCGTTATATAACTGACGTTCTCAACTAACTTAGTTAATTTCTATTACTTTCTATGTTACTTTCTTTTGAGCTGTGAATAAATGCTTCTTCATCGTAAATGCTTCTGATTGGCCAATGCGTTCAATAAATCAACACATATGTCTGTGATTGGCTACAAAGCTCATCGCTGCAGTCACGTTATAAAATGAAACTCTGCCATGTAAGTCATTTCTTTTTTGTTTTAGTTGTTCTTGTTGCTTTTCTGCAACAGATAAATACAAATGTATTAGTTTTTATTTGTTTTATTCATAGATATTTCTAGTTTGCGGGAGTCCCGCGAATCGTTTTATTCTCCTGCAATCCGCACACACAGAGTGCATTACCGCCCGCACTCGGCCATCAGATCTAGTCCCGCGCTGCGGTCTAGTGCGTTGGGAGTGCACGTCTCTAGATCAAAGAATCTAAGCTTTAATGATCATGTTAACTATGTCTGAATTTCCACCACGTCTGTTCTTGAATCAACTGTTGAAATGTAGATTAGGCTTCTGCCGGCGGTGTGTCTCCCTCCATGCAAATTACTAGTGTTGCCATAGGGACGCTTCGGCTTTTGCCACCCGGAAGAACGTCTTTTATTGTTGTGACGTCATGGTGAATTGTCGTATTGGCAGCAAGAATTGGTGTTGTAGGAGCCAGATGTAATTTGTTCCACCACTAGATGGCGGTGTGCATCAGTGGTGCAGGTGAAAGCCACACCTGTTCCATCACATGGTATTTAAATGAGTTCGGTTGAATCAGAGTGAAACAGGTGGCGGGAATTTATGGTTCTTACCATAGAACCAGTGCAATGTAAAATCGCTAAGCTCTTATTAAATGGACAAAAAAACTGTTCAAACGAATATCGCTGTGTGCAGAGTTTTATGTGTGAAGAACACCTCACCACCTGTCTTGGGCTTATAGGAAAGCCACAACAGAAGTAAGAACCATAAATTCACGCCACCTGTTTCTTTTTCTTCTTTAGAGGCGCACCATCTTTAACCCCACTGCCTTGGAATGGAACATAGGGTCTTTTACGTGGCTCCTTGTTCTGAGACACACATAAAACACTGCACACAGCGATATTCGTTTTTTTTGGAACGAGTATTGCGTTAGCTAGCTTATGCTACGGGAAAGATCAATCTTTTCTGAGAAATTGAAGCCAAAAAATTATTCCATAATTTGTATCCATTGTCAATGCAGTTCCTCTGCAGCAGACCATGAGCGGGCTAGCTAGCAGCTCATTGGTTCGCTCAGAGAGAACTGCTTAAGCCTATGGGAGAGCGGAGCTGAGCCCGCGGCCAATGAGAAGCAGATGCGTGCTCATTGCGTCAGAGCCCGCCAGAAAGGGTGTGGCTAGAGAGTATAAAAGGTGCTCTCCTAGGCTAATGCAAAAACACTAGTAGCGCAAGTGGCCGGGAACGCAATACTCGTTCCCTCATCTAGAGAGAACCGAAGTTACGTTAGGTAACCGATTCGTTCTCTTTCGAGAGGTTCTCCTGGGAAGTGAGGTGTCTCCTGAAACACCTGGTCAACACCGTGCGCACTATGCATCTATGACTTACGGGGGGGGGGGGTGGACTGGAGACTGGGGACTGGGGACTGGGGGACCCTTATGAGTGGAGTGAATGTAATGTGGTGGGCAGCAGAGCGGGCCCGTGGTTGTGTATTACATAAGCACATAAGGGAAGCACAAGGGGCGAACCGGTTGTGTGAGAGACTCCCAATAGTGCAGCTCATTAGATGAGCTGAGGCATAATAGATAGCTAGAAATGTAGCCTGCAAGGCAGGAACTTCCAGGTTGTAAAATCTGACAAAGGTGGATGGGGAGGCCCATCCCGCGGCCACCCAAATGTTGTGGATGGAAATTCCGCAGGACCATGCCCACGATGAAGAACTAGTGGAATGAGCCCTGATGCCCAGAGGGCAAGGCAGGCTTTTTGATGCATAAGCAGAGGCAATAGCGTCCACTCTCCATCTAGACAGTGTCTGTTTAGAGGCGGCCAGACCCTTGGTACGCCCCCCGAATGACACAAAAAGCTGCTCAGAGCGTCTGAACGTGGCAGCGCGTATAGTATAGTATAGTACCTCAGAGCCCGAACCGGACAGAGGAGATTGGCGTCACATTCGCTATCGGATGTGGGCAGAGCCGATAGAGAAATAACCTGAGCCCTGAACGGGGTACCAATTGCTTTAGGAACATAGCCATGCCTAGGTTTGAGAATGACAACAGAGTCATTAGGACCAAACTCAAGACACTCAGCGCTAGACGAGAGCATGTGAAGGTCCCCCACACGTTTAACTGAGGACAGGGCAGTCAGAAAAACGGTTTTGAGAGAGAGATATTTAAGGTCCACGGACTCGAGCGGTTCGAACGGGGGGGCTTTCATAGCTTCGAGAACTATAGAGAGATCCCAAATAGGAACCGAAGGGGGGCGCTGAGGGTTCATCCTTCTAGCTCCCCTGAGGAAGCAGATGATTAACTCGGATGATTAACTCTTTGCCCAGAGACTGAGCGCATCGGGGTTCCGAGAATGCCGCGACAGCTGCCACGTAACCCTTGAGAGTGGATGGGGACCTGCCCTTATCCAACATCTCCTGAAGGAAAACGAGCAAAGACGATACCTCGCACGACCGTGGGTCCAAGTTTTTGTCGGTGCACCATTTTGAGAACACAGACCATTTAGCCACATAGAGCTTCCTGGTAGAAGCCGTTCTGGCGTGCATAATCGTGTTTAGAACTCCTTCTGGCAAATTGACGAGTAGTCATTGGTCACCCATGCATGAAGCGCCCAGCGCAGTGGATGGGGATGCCAGATCGTGTCGCGAGCTTGAGAGAGGAGATCTGCTCTGACTGGAATGGGCCATGGGGCTGTCTGTGACAGCTGGGTGAGCTCCGGGAACCAAGTCTGACTCTCCCAACGCGGGGCTATGAGGAGCACCGAGTGGCGTGTGTCCCTGATCCTCTGAATTACCTGAGGTAACAGAGAGATCGGAGGGAAAGCATAGAGCGGGCGGCAGGGCCAGTCTTGGGCTAGTGCGTCCTCGCTCCTTGAGAAGAATATTGGGCAGTGAGCATTCTCTTCTGACATGAAGAGATCCACCTCTGCTCTGCCGAATAACCTTCACAGTATTTGGACTGTTTGGGTTTGCAGGGACCATTCTCCAGGGGAGATGAGATTCCTTGACAGTATGTCTGGGCCGTCGTTCAGATGGCCCGGCACGTGCGTCGCTCTGAGCGAGAGCAGGTGGCTCTGGGACCAAACTAGGATGCGGTGTGTCAGAAGGAAGAGATGCCTGGATCTGACCCCAGCCTGACGGTTGTGATAGGAGACCACGGCCATGTTATCCGAACGGATCAGGACGTGGTGAAACCGAATGAGCGGGAGGAAGCGCGAGAGCGCATTCTCGACCACAAGCATTTCCAGACAGTTTATGTGCAAGGAGCCTTCCTGAGTTGACCAATGGCCGAAGGCTGGTGAGCTCTCGCAGACCGCACCCCAACCCGTGTTGGATGCGTCTGTCGAGATGACTTTTCGGCGGGTGAAGGTCCCCATGGTGACGCCCCGCTGAAACCAATCTGCTACTGTCCATGGCTGCAGTGCCGTGAGACATGTCTGCGTAACTTTGATCTGCTGGCGACATGTAATCCACGCACAGTGAGATACACGGCTCTTTAACCAGAGCTGAAGCGGGCGCATGTGCAGAAGGCCCAGCTGAAGCACAGCGGAGGCTGAGGCCATATAACCCAGCATCTTCTGAAAGGATTTCAGAGGTGTGCGGGTGCCCATCCGAAACGAAGCGGCTAGTCGCTGAATACAGCGCGCGCTGTGTGGAAAAGCGAGCCGTCATAGTGACCGAGTTCAAATCTATCCCCAGGATGGAAATAGTCTGACTGGGTTGAAGGGAGCTCTTTGTCCAGTTGACAGAGAGACCCAACGCTTTCAGATGGTCGAGGAGAACTGCGCGATGCGACAGAAGCTCCGTCTGTGATTGTGCCAAAATCAGCCAGTCGTCCAGATAGTTTAATATACGCAGCCCCTGACTCCGCGGGAGGCGAGCGCCGTATCCATGCACTTCGTGAAGGTCCGGGGTGCTAGGTATAGGCCGAACGGGAGAACGGCGTATTGATAAACTTGACCCTCGAAGGCGAGACGCAAGAACGGCCTGTGACGGGGATTTATCTGGATCTGAAAATAGGCGTCTTTCAGGTCTAGAGAGATGAACCAGTCCCCCTGGCGCATGTGCGCGAGGAGTTTCTTGACTGTAAGCATTTTGAACGGTCTCCTCATGAGCGCTTTGACCAAAAACCTGAGATCTAAGATCGGCCTGAGGCCGCTGTCTTTCTTGGCAACAAGAAAATAACGGCCGTAAAACCCAGACTCGGTCATATGGTGGAACTCTCTCTATTGCGCCCTTTGCAATAGCTTCGCTATTTCTGAGCGGAGTGTGCTGATAGCCACCGGACTGACAGTGGATTCGAGCCGAGCATGGAAGCGAGGCGGCAGCGACGAAACTGTAGCAGATAGCCGTTCTTTGTAATGCTTAGCACCCACGGGGAAATGCCCGGAATGGCTTCCCACACTTCGAAGCACGCTGTTAGCGGCGGAATGGCTATATCGCCCTGATTGCTGCACATAGCGAGCTGGACACGGGGTGTGGGCACGCTTAGACTGTGCGTGGCAACGGGACTTACACTCAGAGAGGAGTTTATGGGCCGTGAGACAGAGCGAGCAGAGAGGGGACACGCGCATTAGCTCGTGGGCATGCTTATGTTCTCTGATACCAGAGTGGTCTGTGCCTGCTCTGTGGGGATGGGCTCTGTGAGAAACACAGGACATGTGGTGCTTGTGTGTATGAGTGAACACATGTTTGTGGGCACATTTTTTACACAAGAGGCAGTTTTGCTCTTTTTGAGATTTCTCTGGGTAGCTGTGAAAACAGCTTTTTGTTGCTTGCAAGCGGGCAGGGAGACCGGCTTGTTTGTGGTGGTGAACACTACTGTAGTCGGCAAAACAGCTGTGCTGTTTTTCTCAGCTGTGCTAGGCAGACTTCTGATGATCTGGCCTTGGTCGATCTTGGGTCGAGGCCCCCGGGGAGGCGGCTGTCTGCGGCCGCTGTCAGAGCGAGAGCGAGGGCGGCCGTCCTGTCTGCGTTGGGATGGTTGAGCCTGCTGGTAAGGGCGCTGGGGTGGGGCTCTAGCAGGGGGCTCACAAGAGCAGCCTGCTGAAGAGCTAGCGTGGCGGGGCAGAAACAAGTTCAAGGCCTGGGAGGCTTTCTGGACCTCGGAGAACCGGTCGGCAATACCCGTGACAGCAGATCCGAAGAGGCCGGTCGGGGAGAGGGGCGCGTTGAGAAACGTGGCACGTTCAGAATCTCCCATGTCGGCGAACGTGAGCCATAAGTGTCTCTCAAACACACAGAGGGCGGCCATGCATCTCTCCAGAGCTTTTGCAGCGGCTTTTGTGGCGCGAAGGGCGAGGTCCGTAGCACTTCTCAGATCCGTAACAGCGGGGGGGTTTCTACCGCTCTCAGAGTTACATAATGCATTACTTTCTATAAAAAGTAACTAATTAGTTACTTTTTTAAGGGGGTAATGTAATATTGCAATGCATTACTTCTAAAAGTAACTTTCCCCGACAGTGGTGGAGATTATTTTCTGAGCGGTTGATACCAAATAATAGATAGACATATGTGCGAATAAAAAACCTGCAGCTTGGATGTCCCTCACAAGGTTCTCAGCGAGCGATCCACTGTAGAACGCATCCGGCCCATTCTCTGCTATCACCTCGTATGTGTCTGCCAGCTTTGTAAAGGTTATGGTGTCATTTTCCTTCAGGATGTTTCCAGCGGAATCGCAGAACACCGAACTAAGAAACCAAACAATCAGCAGAAAATGTTAATGTGTAAAGGTTGTGGACAAAACTAGACATAACATATCACACACATTACACATTACATAAAAAGAAGAGTTATAGTGCACCTTATTAAAAGAAGATTGATAGATTTGTTTGAATATTAAACATCTTGGTTGAAAATATCCATGAGTGCTGCTCACCATAACATCCTATCATTTGTAATGATATTTCTGTTTGATCTAATGGCACTGGCTAATGCGCTGCCAATGGGAAAGCCGTCTCTGGCCAGTTTTATGCTTGGTAAAAACAGCTCTCTCCATGGAAGCTTCCCATGTCGTTTATAGGCCATCTCATATCCCCGAATCTCTCCAGGAACAGCGACGGACAAACCGCCTGTGGATGAATTTTTACTTGCTTGATTCCATGTACTAGTATCAAAAAAGACAGTCAGTGTACTTATTTGAATATAAGAAAAATTCAAGCTGAGTAATAAAAACCAAATGCACTTGATGACACTTGAATACACCTGGTATTAAGATGCGTTATGGTCGATCGGATCACAAGCGGGCAACGCTAAAAAAGGTGTAAACAGGGTCTAATACATTTTGAGTTTGTCCACTTTCTACCACTTCCAGAGGTTGACGAAAACAAGTTAGACCGGATTGTTTCATATAGTGTAAAAGCTCATATGGTCAAATGTGTTTCAACAGCCACAAAAGATCACCAACTCACCGCCAACTGACCTAATGCGTGAACATTATGGGAAGCGCACTAGCCAGACGAGTTTAAACTTTGTCGGCTGGAGACCCAATTTTTAGTTTGAAGAGGAAAAACATACCAAGCATAATGTTCTTTCAGCATTCCTGATTTAACACACACTCACAGTGTTTGGCGTGGTCTTGTGGCAGTCAGAACAGAAACTATGCTTCTTCCATCGTCTCTGCCCATAGACCCTTCCCTCAAACAAATCAGGATAGAAGTGGTTGAAAGTGTAAAAAAGAGAGGGATTAATAAGTGTAAACGGGAATGTGTCTTTCCTCGTCAACTTGTGATCAGATCGACCAAAACGCATCTTATTACCATTACCAGATATAAACGGGGCCTACGTTGTTGTGTCATATGTACATGTGCACAGAGAGAGTTTTATGGCTTTCCTCGACATTAAACATATGCAGAGCCTGTTCTACTCTGAGTTATTGATTGTTGGAATTATGTTGATAGTTTTTTATGTTTATCTCTCCATGCTGGCACAGTCTCACAAGGCCGCACGTTGTGTGAATCCTGTTTCACCAATGATTTCCCATAGTTTATGTAATATAGTTAATGGATACCTTTCTGGGAAAGCTCTGTGCTATTTCCATACATATCTCTGGTTGCGTTTGCTGGGGCCGTCTCACGCGCATTGATGGTTTCGACTTTTCCTGCAAAAAGAAATAAATTACATGAAAAAAATGGTTGCTGTTGATTTAAATATGCAAATGCTATATGTTTGGCAACAGTTCCTCTAACCCTAATTGATGGAGTGTGTAGCTTTTCATTTCTTAAACAAACATGTGGGAAGACCAGTGTTGGTCAAGTTACTTGGAAATAGTAATTAGTTACTGATTACTGATTACTTCTCCAAGAAAGTAATCCAATTACTTTACTGATTACTTATTTTCAAAAGAAATTAGTTACTTTACTAGTTACTTTACTAAGTTACTTTCAAAAACATAATGCACGACCTGAATACGCTAAAGCATAGACCTTTCAGCCTAATTCTATTCTTTCTGCATATTCCATCATCTAAAATGTAATCAAATTAAACATTCTCTTTTTTTAAACTTGTTTTATTTGTTTCAATATTTTAACTTTATGCACATTGCATCAAGCAAAAAATTAAATTAAATTAAATGCAACAGTCTCAGACTAGAAGAAAATTGTTGAACATTTAACATTTAGATATTTTCTGCACATTCCACCATTTTAATGAAAAAGACAGCCCTTCTTCTGTTAATATAAATTTCTACATATTCCAGCATATAAAATAAATATATTTTGTAAAATCCTTCATTTGAATAGATGTAAAAATAAAATAAAATCATGAAAGTCGCTCCTGACTATATTACAGTGTATTAACACTTACGTCTTTTAACAGTAAATTGCAGAGAGGAGTAAAAATTAGTTGATCAAAACAGAAAATGCTGTTGCATGCCGTATTTTGGCTTCAAGTTTTTTTTTGTTTTTTTGTTTTTTCTTGGAGTTAAACAGTCAGCATGTAGCCGCAGCGGTCATGTCAGATGGGGGAGTTTCACATTCCTGTACCGGCTTGCTGCTTTACGTGTGAGACTGTTTCGTGACATGCTTGCTCAGATTTGAGGTAGAATTTTGACATTCTCCAACGGGGGTCCTGTTTCCAGATCAGGATGCTCTCTGCATAGTACGCAAGTCTCTCTCTTGCTCTCCTCGTCTTGCGCGCGATACGAAGTTTGGACTTTGGAACACAGTCTCGCATGTGCGCTCGCTCTAGATTCCGGGAGATTTTAACTAATTTGCGGTATAACTAGTCAATCACAAATGTGGCTCAACGGTTAGATTGATAAATAAACTCATCTTTCAGGCATTTGACCGACGGTATTGACACTTCAGCGCGAGAAATCGGGGGTGTGTCGTGTGAGCGTGTCTGAGAGCTGGCAGCTCGACTGCTCTCTCCCGCGCTCTAGTGGTCTCTCACTGATGTCGCGGCGCTCATAGCCTACATTATTTTTATTCACGCACGACTCATGTCACGAGACAGTCTGACTAAACAAAATCACGGTTAACTAACGCAGTAACGCAGGCTGTTTACGGGGAAGTAACGTTACTGGAAAAAAGTAATTGGATTACAGTAACGCGTTACTTCTAACGCGTTACTGCCCATCAGTGGGGAAGACACATCATGGTCATATTCCAGGATGACAATGTCAAGATTCATCAGGCTCACATTTGCCCTTTTCCATCAAAGCATTTTGAGAGCCGGTTCAGAGCCGGTTGTGTTTCGACAGCCAAAGAACCAATTCTCGGCCAGGAAAATTGGTTCCAAAGCGGCACCAACTCTTTGCTGGAGTAGAACCAGAGAACCGTTCTTTTACCACGTAACCCTCGCGTCGGATGCTGGGGGCGGGGTGACCAACAACACGATGGGAAAGGTTGTGACCGCCATTGGTAAAAACAGTGCTATTAGAAAGATAGTCTGAATAGGATTGCAAAGCTAGGAGAAACATTTGCAGAAAGACGTAATTGTAATTGTTATGCTTAAAGGAGCATTTCACCCATTTCAACATTAATCTTTATTGAAAGTGGATCATATATGTAGTCAAAATGTAAAAGAATTTTTGAATTTGGTGCCCTCTTGACCGAGAATAGACAGAAAATAACAGAAAATGCACAGCTCTGCAAGCCACACCCGCTAATCCGGAACAGCACAAACAGAGAAATCACTCTTCCGTCTACAAGGCTAATGTTAGCTGTCCCTGGAGCTAAACTAGTTAGTTGGCTGTGGCGAGCAGGGTGATCGAGGGCGAGGGACATAAGAGGACGGCGCGAGGCCGGGGGCGTGAGTGATAATGAAAGACACCTAATGAGTCACGCACCGGTCTCACGTCTCTCACGGAGGAGCGAAAGTATTAAATGAGGAGCGACGACGGCAGATCGAGAGAGAAACATGCATGATTTTGTGATGTTTTGTTTCTGTTGTGTGTAACTTTACAGCAGTCGTCAATGTGGGGCTTCTGGCTTATAGTTTTGTATTTGTTCATTTTACTATTAAAATGTTTAAATGTTCGCCGGTTTGCGCCTCCTTCTTCCCACAACAACAAACCCCGTTAACGTTACATTGGCAAACTCATTAGTTAATTACTCCTCGTTCGTATTTATTTCATGTCCCTTCTGCCGAGCCAGATACGCTTCACGTCACTTCTGCCAAGCCAGAGACTGTTCACGGCACCGCCTCCGAGCTAGTGTCTAAGGACAAGATGGCCGCCCCCGAGCCAGTGTCTATGGACAAGATGGCTGATTCAGAGACTGTTCACGTTACTTCTGCCAATCCAGAGACTGTTCACGTCACAGCCTCCAAGCCAGTGTCTAAGGACAAAATGGCCACCTCCGAGCCAGTGTCTACGGACAAGATGGCCGATTCAGAGACTGTTCACATTACCTCTGTCAATCCAGAGACTTTTCATGTCACCGCCGTGGCTGCCCGAGGGGTCTTCACCGCCTTGACCGCCTCCGCTCCACCTCCCACCTGGACAGTTTTTTTTTTTTTTTTTTTTTTGCTATGTAATGATCACCAGCTGGAGTGCCCCTGAGAGTCACCAGAGGGCACTCCACATCAGATTGATCAATTCACAAAACTACAATTCCCATCATGCTGTTTACCTGGGACTGATTACACTTTCACCTGCAGCTCATCCACACTCACCTGCACCTCATTCAGGCACTCCATATAAACCACACTCAAACAATAGACCATGGCGAAGTATTGTATTGCCACGGCCTGTAATCAATGAGCGTTTTTCCCTATCTTGCTGATCTGTTTGCTGACCAGTGGTGGAGGAAGTACTGAATCTCAGTACTTAAGTAAAAGTACAAATAACCAGATAAATATTTACTTTAGTAAAAGTAGAAGTAACACAATGACAACCATACTTAAGTAAAAAGTAAAAAGTACCTGATTTTAAATATACTTTAAGTATTAAAAGTAAAAGTACTTGCATAACAATTGATTCTCTTAATGACTATTTTCTAATGATTAATAAAACATTTAATTCTAACTCATTCAACTTAATACCCCTATAATGATGTTCAATAATTATGGAAAAAAAATTGTTGTCACCATTTCTGAAACAAGCTTGCAATTAGGCTATATACACATCATGCTTATCCTTACTATATGTTAATAACTATGTTTGGCAGTAAATGCGATTAATTTATGGTGTAATTCTGAACCTCTTGGCTTGCCATAATCCTAACCAAACGTATATTACACATGGTGTGTTTCCTATGCACGTAAAAACTAATTTTCGCGTACAAATTGCACGATAAACGCAATGACGCAATGCAAGACGCATTTAGTTGATGTATCTATGGCAACCAAACGTCACTGGTGAGACAAATGTGCAACGAACGGACAGTCAGATTACGTTTTGGCAGGGGAAAACCTGATCAGAAAATGTAATGAAAATGTAACAGAAGTTGTAGAAATGTAGTGGAGTAGAAAGTATAATAATTGCTGCAAAATGTAACGAAGTAAAAGTAAAAAGTATGCGCTATTTATTCTACTTAAGTAAAGTAAAGATACGTGAAAAATGTACTTAAGTAAAGTAAAAAAGTATTTGTACTTCGTTACATTCCACCACTGTTGCTGACTTTGGATTGTTATCTCACTACTGCCTGTTTGCTGCCTGTCTTGACTTGGATTGCCCTGGATTATTGTTTCTTGCTGCCTGCCCTGATCTTCTGCCTGTTACCTGACTACTCTCTGTGCTTGCTCTCTGAATTCCGTTTTGCTGTTTCCTGACCCCTACCTGTTTGACGTTCCTTCAATAAAGCTCTTCTTCCAGTTCATAACAATATTGATTCAGTGCAATATTGATCTGCAAGTGAAGTCCCACCCACTGATCTGTAATAGGCCTGTAGGGTGAGTGGGTCCCACACCCTTGAATAATAATGAGCTAATGTTTGTAGTCTCTACACTTTTTAATGAAATGTGACTTCCCGTTTATTATGACGCAAAATGACGATTTTTACGTCATAATAAGCAGGAAGTAAAACACTTAAATCCTTATTTCTCCCATCTCAGGGGAAAATAAGGGAATAAACCATTCAAAAATATGACTGGGTTCCCAAAGATACAAAGGTTAATGCAAATGGGTGAAGTGTCCCTTTAAAGTTGTCGCAAGCGTTTCAGGAAAAGCTAAGACATATGACGATGTACACAGTGATGTAACAATGTCATTCGCTGGGTTCGTTAGTCAGTGGAAAAACAAACTCTGAGAAGGGTCACAAGTTGAACCAACTTTGAACCAGCACCAGTTCCAAACCAGTTCTTTTTTTGGTGGAAAAGGGGTAATTGTGATCGAATGGTTGTGAGGAACATGAAGAATCATTTTCACACATAAACTGACACCTCTGAGTCCAGAGCTTAAATTGATTGAATGTCTTTTGGATGTGCTGGAGTGGACTTTACAGAGTGCTGGACTCTTGCATTGTCAATACAAGATCTTGACCAAAAATGTATGCACTCTTGATGGAAATAAATGTTGTGATGTAAGGTCTGGACTCAAAGGTGCCAATTCTTCATGATTCTTCATGCTCAGTGATTCAGACTTTTCATTGGCCGGCAGCGTATATATAAGTAATAAAGTGATCTTTATATAAAAAAGGTACATCAATTCTTCATATACATGTTCACTGCAGACTAGTGTGACAGATTGAATCAGGCAATGGTGACTGCATACCTGTTTTGGCATCATAAATAGTGAAGAAGAGCCCTCCGCCGATGCCCATGCTGTGGGCATTCATCAATCCCACGCACAGCAGAGCCGCGATGGCAGAATCTACAGCGGAACCGCCTCTCTTCAGGATGTCCCTGAATGGAGAGCACAAAGACAGGGCTTTTGGCATGCAAACCTGGGTATGATCATTTTAAATATCAGTGCGCAACACTACTTTTTTTTTTTTTTTTTTTTTTTTGGGATGAAGCACAATGTAGTGAGGTTGATTTCCACTGAATAAATTGTTTGACTTGAATAAAACCAATCAGTATAGACTTACCACCATTTCAGGCTACTGGACAAAATATAATGTGGCACTATAATGTTACAAAATATAAAAATAAGTTTTATTTAATTTATTTAAATTTATTTAAAGTTTTGTTAGAAAAGATGCAGCAGTTGTCCATGAACTGCACTTTAAACATCTCTTCTCTGATTCTCTGAACCTGTCATTCACATGAGATTGACCAATTGCAAACCACAACCATTTAACGATCCAATCATTTCCCACTAGTCAAAATCAAGTCCCACCCTTGTTCAATTATATATTCATTACAACTTCTGTTTCATGCAAACTTAAAAAGAAAGGATAGTGAGGAGGATTCAACTACAAAATAAAATCTCTGACGCAAGTAAATGTTTAGGTTAACAAACCAAACATCTTTGTGCTCCTCATATGGCCTTCCTAACATCTTTGTTATTTATTTACAATAATACTATAATATCTGATGTAATGAGATTTTAATGAACTAATTTTATTTCAGCTTCATGGCAAAAACTAAACATGCATTTAAGGAGAACAGAACCCAAACCTGCCGATCTCGGAGCATGTCCCAGCATCTGCTGCCACTGCTGCCTTGAAGTAACCATTTTCAGGTTCAGGAGAGGCCTTCTTGCCCTGAACGGAAAAGAAAACGGCCAAAAACGTGCCGACTGCAGCCAGCAGCAGGAGTGCGAGGCCCACCACAGTATACTTCTGCACCATTTTCCTGCAACAACAAATGTTGCTGGTGTATAAACTTGTTTATGTTTCTATGCAACCGTATCTCCAAGCAATCTTTCAAGACTTCTGAAACTATGGATTTGACAAACATCATCAAGTGAATCTGAACGTGAATTACTGCATTTAAACCGTTAGATTCGATTTAACTGCTAATTAAAACTATGTACTAGCCGTCCCATATAGAGATAAGCTGGTGCATGTGCATTGTCACAATGACCAGTCATATTAACTTTTGCAATCAGTGATTGTGCAATAAAAGTTAACCATCTCTGTTATGTAACACATCATAATTCATAAAGCAGAAATACAGTAATTGTTGTACAGAATGCATATGAAGTCAATAAGAAAACTAACAGCTGGCAATTGAATGCACTTACAACATTTTCTGCTTTCTTGGTAAAGGCAACAATTATGGATTCAAAAAGCATGCAATCAATTGTTTTCCGTTAGTTGGCTTTGAGTATTCCTGCTAAAAATGTAATGAATTGCTCTTTTGATCATTGCATGCTTATTGATTCCCAGTGTAATTCAACCCTTGATTCTGTATTATTTGAGAAAAAAAAAAAAATAGTACTATAAAGAATAACAAAATACATCCTGATTCTTTCGTATTCTACATTTTATGTTGCTTAATGTATCCCTGCCAAAGGCAGCAAATTGTCATGCATTTATAATTTGAAAACTTGGAATAAAATAAGGCTTGTGGGAAGTGAAATCCTGTCTTTTCATAGTTTCAAAGCCCTGCTACTGTCCACATTAAATCCTGTCAGGCTGTGCTGTGTGTGGGAACGAACTGCAGCACATCTCTGAGAAACCTGCAGTGCCTGCAGCCAACAAAATTAAACCCACCACAAGAGACTAGAATTTTCTCACATAGAGAAAAGAGCAAGCGATTCTGTTATTTCATACTACAAATCTCAACAAAGGAATGAAAATTATAATCTTCTGAGTTCAGTGTGTGTTGAAAGACAGTAAAAGACACAACAACATTAGGATGCTGCATTATATTTCGAGTACAAAAATGCTTTGCTTCACGTGAGAAAGTAGTTGAAGCTCTCATGATGATTAAGTTCATAATTGATGAGTTTAATGTATTGCGATTTGAGTATGAGTATCACCTACCTGTAGACT
This sequence comes from Pimephales promelas, assembly GCF_016745375.1. The sequence continues at coordinate 464,031 of NW_024121120.1, read as the reverse complement.
TCACAGGCCTCTTGTAGATTCTTCTAGAATGAGCCTCCTTCCCACAGGCTGACGAAGCCAACACTGTGAACCTGTGGCTCTCAATGTCTATGACCATTAAACTTTAACCAAATCAACCTGTGAAATCATCCATAATTGTTTTATTGACCATGGTGAAAAGGGCACAGATTCACACGTGCCACAATTACAGCAAAATGTAGACTAAACAACCCTAGTAAACGTTTCACAAATAAAGATGGTTTTGTTACTCTATCACTTGTATTCCCTTATTTAGTCTTTAAATGGTTGAGCCATTCACATTTGTACATTTGTCTATCGTTCTAGGGAATGATTAACTATAAGTTTGGACACATGTTTAACATAATGTAGACATCTAAAACAACAATATTCAAAATCCCTAACAGAAAGTTCTCAGAACATGGTTCTCTGAAAGTTGTGAACATAGTGTTACAGTAATAGAACATTAGTACAAAGTTATCTGTTTTTTAATATTGTTCTCAAAACATTAACACAAGAACATTATTTAGACATTGTTCATGGAACATATCTGATTTTTTTTAGTTGGACAATCATCTACATTTTAAATGTTGCTGCTTGATTCATAATGTTCAGAAAAGTAGCATTCACATATTTTCAAAATGACAAAATGGAATATTTCCCTCAACATTCGCATTACCAAGAAAACATACGTTACAGTAAATTCACAGAAAACAAAAAGTGTAACCTGCATCCTATTGTACCAAATTAAAATCAGGGGTGTATGTTCAGCACTGATATGAAGCTTGTGAACTCTTCACTACAAGTTAAAGCATTTTAAATCTACCATTTATGTTAAAAATACTAGAAAAAAATGTGCCTGTCTTACTTCTAGCTACTGACCAAGGTTGCATCTAAGTTTTACTTAGTGCAGCGTTTGACAAGCATTTAATAAGAATAATAATAATAATAATAATATGTTTATTTTCTATAGCGCCTTCAAGAACCCAAGGTCGCTTCACAATGTATTACAAATAGCAACAATCAAAAAGCAAACCTGATCAAGATTTAGATCATGACATACTCAAAATGGTAACAAAATACACCAGTATTCAGAGACAAGCATTATGGTGCTTTAGATCGTATAGCTGACCATTACCTTTTTATTTATAAACTAAAATAGCTAACGCCAGTAAATCATGGAGTGCCACAAGGGTCTATTTTAGGCCCTCTGCTATTTTTAATATACATACAGTTTATAGTTTCTTTGTAATATTGTTAGAAAACATGTTAAGTTGAGTCAAGTATAGTGCTTTTCACAGTATAGATTGCATCAAAGCAGCTTCATAGTAACATAAGAACAAAGTTCCTTTTAGTGGAAAAACATCCATGTTTGGTAGAGCTGATCAAGGGTATTACTGATTGCTCAATTAATTTGAATATTTTTATACAAACCCAATTCCATAAAAGTTGGGACACTGTACAAATTGTGAATAAAAACAGAATGCAATGATGTGGAAGTTTCAAATTTCAATATTATATTTAGAATACAACATAGATGACATATCAAATGTTGAAAGTGAGACATTTTGAATTGCCATGCCAAATATTGGCTCCTTTTGGATTTCATGAGAGCTACAAATTCCAAAAAAGTTGGGACAGGTAGCAATAAGAGGCCAGAAAAGTTAAATGTACATAAAAGGAACAGCTGGAGGACCAATTTGCAACTTATTAGGTCAATTGGCAACATGATTGGGTATAGTAGAGTCAAGGCCGGAAAACCATACTGAATGCCTGTGATCTTCGGGCCCTTAGACGGCACTGCATCACACACAGGAATGCTACTGTAATGGAAATCGCAACATGGGCTCAAGAATACTTCCAGAAAACATTGTCAGTGAACACAATCCACCGTGCCATTCACCGTTGCCGGCTAAAGCTCTATAGGTAAAAAAAGAAGCCATATCTAAACGGGAACCAGAAGCGCAGGCGTTTTCTCTGGGCCAAGGCTCATTTAAAGTGGACTCTAGCAAAGTGGAAAACTGTTCTGTGGTCTGACGAATCAAAATTTGAAGTTCTTTTTGGAAAACTGGGATGCCATGTCATCCGGACTAAAGAGGACAAGGACAACCCAAGTTGTTATCAGCGCTCAGTTCAGAAGCCTGCATCTCTGATGGGGTTGCATGAGTGCGTGTGGCATGGGCAGCTTACACATCTGGAAAGGCACCATCAATGCTGAAAGGTATATCCAAGTTCTAGAACAACATATGCTCCTATCCAGACATCGTCTCTTTTAGGGAAGACCTTGTATTTTCCAACAAGACAATGCCAAACCACATACTGCATCAATTACAACATCATGGCTGTGTAGAAGAAGGATCCGGGTACTGAAATGGCCAGCCTGCAGTCCAGATCTTTCACCCATAGAAAACATTTGGCGCATCATAAAGAGGAAGATGCAACAAACAAGACCTAAGACAGTTGAGCAGCTAGAAGCCTTTATTAGACAAGAATGGGACAACATTCCTATTCCTAAACTTGAGCAACTTGTCTCCTCAGTCCCCAGACGTTTGCAGACTGTTATTACGTAAAAGAAGAGGGGATGCCACACAGTGGTAAAAATGGCCTTGTCCCAACTTTTTTGAGATGTGTTGATGCCATGAAATTTAAAATCAACTTATTTTTCCCTTAAAATTATGCATTTTCTCAGTTTAAACATTTGATATGTCATCTATGTTGTATTCTAAATATAATATTGAAATTTGAAACTTCCACATCATTGCATTCTGTTTTTATTCACAATTTGTACAGTGTCCCAACTTTTATGGAATTGTTTGTAATTAGTTTCCACTCTTATGGCGATGATACTCGGTTATATATCACGACCAGATGAAATCTCGAAGTTATTCAAGTAGACAGATTGTGTTAAGGGTATTAAATGTTGAATGACCAACAATTTTCTTTTATTAAATTCTGATAAGCCTAGGGTATTGCCTCTACACAGAATCTCTCAATACAATTTGCATCTAAAAGGATGTTCTGTTAATTCATCCTCTAGTAGTCTAGACCTTAGTGTTATAAGACAGAAACTTGTCATTAGATAATAATATTTCAAATGTTCCAAAAAAACCTTTCTTTCACTTCAGAAACCTCACTAAGCTGTGGAACATGTTATCTTTTTTGATGCACAAATCTAGTTCTCACTCTAGATCACTGTAATGCACTTATATGGTGATCAATCCATCATGCTCTCTTAGGTCACAAAACTCTAGACTTTTGGTAGTACCTATCCAAGTCCACTAAAGGAGGGAGAGTGTTTTCACATTTGGCCTTGATAATGTTCGGGGCTCAGACTCAATCTGTCAGTAAATCTAGATTAAAGACATCTCTTTAGCCAAGCATTCACATAATGCACCGCATAGCCTTTTACTCCAGTTATATCAGATTAAATGCATGTGATTATCTTTTGCTTTGAAATGTTATGAACAGCAGCTACGCTTCTTATTTTCCATTTGCTTTTCTTTTTTTATCTCGGGATATCAATCTCACAGTAGAAAGAATGCATGCGTGCTCCAGTTTGGATCCAGCCTCATATGAAGATTTCAGATGTTTGCCAACCCCTGAGAGGACTTCAGATGACGCCAACTCTGAATCAGTGGACCACTGCCAAGTTTCCTATAGATTGTAGGCATAATCATTAGGGTCTCTTTTAATTATTGCATTCAGATCACTGTTTCTGCCTAAATTAATATGTGATAGCTTATTAGCAAACGGCATGATTTGTATAATCTTAGAACCGTATACATTTTTGACATACAGAGATTATTTGACACTGTCCCCTTCTAAATTGTAACTAAGCATGCCTTTTTATGTAAAGCTCTTTGGAAATTATATGTATTGTGAAAAGCACTATCCAGCTATAAAAAATAGGTTGTTTTTTTTAACATTATGTAAATACCATGTAGGCTCCTAAATGGTAGCCTACATCATTTTGTGGTTGTAAATCACTGGAAATATTTCTGGGAAATTGTTCTGATTGGTTTTTAGGTTGTATTGATGGTTCTTATTATATAATTTTTTTAATAACACAATTCGGTATCTATACAGTAGGCTACGTGCTGACAGGACAGAACGGGCTTCCCATCATCAACAACACATGTGGGAGTCGAGCGCTCTGATTGGACAGCGAGTGAGACATGGGCGTGGCATGTGCTGAAGCCTGGAAGAACACAAACACCGCGGAGAGGTTCACAGGGGCAAGAGAAACGCGGGGAAAGTGACATTTTAATATTTTCGTGCGATGAATATGCATTTTACTTGATGAATTTGATCCTACACGAGCAACCGAACTAGATGAAGTGCAATTATGAGCGTGCACACAGTAAAAAGGTCTTATAAGGTTTACTTTACGCATGCTTTATGAAACAACAGCGTTGAATTATTTGATACTTAGACAGAAATTGGAAAGTTGAAACATGGGATCCAAGTTGACTAGGCAAAGTAGTTTAGACAGCCAGGCGACGGTCGTTCGTGGGCATCGGCAGCATCATGAACGGGATGTGGAGAAGAAAAGTGGAGGAAGAGGAGAGTTTTTGTTCAGTTCTCTGATGCTGAAGTCCGACAAGCTCCCCGGAATGCTGCGCAAATCCAGTCCCAGCCCTTACGTCCGGAGAGTGGCTTGGGTTCGGGAGATCCACACCCTGCTGAAGGAGCAGAAGGGGGAACAAGCCATCGATGTGTTGAAACTGCTTAGAAAGGTACAAAACATAATTTATTAATAACCCACATTGTTTTTTTTTTTAGACAGAACTACAGGTTGTTGTTGTTGATGATGATGATGATGATGTTGCAGCATGATGTTTTCACTAAGAAAAAGAAATATCACAAATGTGTTGGACTGTGTATCTGCAATGATATCCTGTACATATAGTCAAGTCTGCAATGAAAAGTATGAGATTTCTATACAAATATTTCCAATAAAATACAATAAAATGGGTACAATTATATAGTAATTAAATCTATTTGAAATAAAACAACTGATAAAGTTACAAGCCTCACAAACTGTACTTTGTTAGTAACATGGTACAGTATGATAATACCATAGTGCTTTGACATACATTGTGCCAGCCAGGGCACTATCAAAATACAGCATGATATTGACTGTTTAAAGGGTTCACCCAAAAATGAAAATTATGTCAGTATTTACTCACCCTCATGTTGTTCCAACCCCGTAAGACCTTTGTTCATCTTCAGAACACAAATTAAGATATTTTTGATGAAATCTGAGAGCTGGATCACTCCTGCATACTAGTCCATAGTAGGGGTGTAACGGTACACAAAAATCACGGTTCGGTACGTACCTCGGTTTTAAAGTCACGGTTCGGTACGTTTTCGATACAGCAAAAAGAAAGAAATGCCAGAGAAATTTCCTATTTGTTTAAAGAAAAAATATTTTTAAATAAGTGTGAGTTTTCCTAGATCTTGAAACTTTCAGGTTTATAAATGGGGGTCATCTTTGAAGGATGAACAAATAATGTTTTGGTCATCACATTAAAAATAACATTTAAATATATATTTATTTATATAATTTTTGAATTTTGAAGTGCTGGAAAAAGATGTGTGAAGTACTTGAAAGCATTTCACCATTCCAGCCAAACTGGTTCCAGTTAGTGTTGCTATATTAAATCCATGGTGAATGTTGCTGGTCTGTGGACGAAAGTATTACTAGTTCATTCACGGCACAATGTTTCTCCTGGTTTCCATGACAGCGCTGTTTGATCTAATAGAGATCTACGGTTAATAACGGATAAATGTGAATGCATCTCACTAGATCTCGCAGCGATGTTATTACCTCAGTGGCGAATCTCTTAGCGCTTGGTCGAGATCGGCTCGCGCTGCACAGATGTTGCTGGTCCGAACTGATAAACGATCCATGAAGCACATAATGAGTAGCGCAGTTTCGTTTTGCTTTCATTACGTTTGCCATTTGATGTTGCGCAACGTTGGCCGCGTCAGCACGAATTTTGCCGGCAGGAAAAATGGTCCAAGCAATCGTTCGGTTTGTATGCGTACCGAACCGGAAGCCTCGAACCGAAACGGTTCAATACGAATACATGTACCGTTACACCCCTAGTCCATAGGCTTCTTGAGGAATTGAAACTTGCCGGAGCCAAGTTTCCACTGTAGTCAATTGAGCCACTGTAGTCACTTGGACTATTTTAACGATGTATTTAATAACTTTTCGAGGCCAGCAAGTTTCAATCCCTCAAGAAGCCTATGGACTAGTGTGCAGGAGTGATCCAGCTCTCAGATTTAATCAAAAAATATCCTAATGTGTGTTCCGAAGATGAACGAAGGTCTTACGGGGTTGGAACAACCTAAGGGTGAGTAAATACTGACAGAATTTTCATTTTTGGGTGAACTAACCCTGTACTTCAGAGAACCTTTTACAAAATGGTATACCATGTTACGTTTTTTAAACATATAATAAATGCACTGAATATTATTTATGATATAGTAATAATATAAAGATCGGTGGATTATTAATTTGCTGTGGTATGTTTGATCATGGTGGACAAACCAGCTTATAGGTGCTATGCATGTTTTTCATTTACTGCAATTGTCAAAAAGGACATGAGATGGTCTCCAACAACTGCGACTAGACTTTTAGGATGTCACAAATTGTTCAGAGCAAATCCCACCTCTCCAAAGCTATTCACTGGATGTTTCCTGATCACGACAGAGAGGTTTGATAGCGGTTGAACAGTTGTGGTCTTTGTGTAGTGCTCAGATATTGCAGCTGGTGATTGACAGGCTCCTCAGTGCTTCATTTATCCTGATAGCTAACCAGATCTGCGTAGACTAAGGCCAGTGGTGCAGACACATTGATCCAGCTTATGCTAATGAAAGCACCACAGTTCAAGCTTGAAGTGTTTATGAGAGAGTCGGTGCGTATATGACTTCAAGGAGGATTTTTGGTCATTGAATTGTGTTTATTGATTAGCTTGCCAAGAGGGTCCTCAAATCACAGGAACATCTTAATGCATGCGACCTGAAGATGAGGGTCCTCCAGTTGCACACTCACTGGATAAAAGCGACTGAGAAAAGCCTCTTTTGTCTTTGTTTTGCAACTTGAGTCTTTTTCTAATGATGTCTCCTAGCTTGTTGAACATCTGGAAGGAGATTCTGGGCATCTGAATCGAATTGGGACAGAATGAAATGATGGGAGATCTGATATCATGAAAACAGTACAATAAAGCTGGCTTGTCTGTGCAAAATGATGTTAAGGTTTCCAAGTGGTTGCCATGACATTGCAATTTTGTTGCTAAGGTGTTCTGAGTGGTTACTAGGTGGTTGTTTACCCCTTTGGTTGTTTTAAGTCTCTAGATATGGCTTTTTCTTTCATCCATTTTATTTGAGGCACAATTTCAAGGATCACATTTTGATAACTGTTGCATGTGATACTTGCACTTTAATCTTTCTGTTGTCCCATTATGACTCTGCTTTGCCATATTGTAATGTCATTAATTTTGGAGTATATTTTGGATTCAACAAGATTCAACATATTTTTTAAGTCAGTTCACTTTTGAAAAAACTTTTGCCGATAATTTACTCACCCCCTGTCATCCAAGATGTCCATGTCATTCTTTCTTCAGTCGAAAAGAAATGAAGGTTTTTGATGAAAACATACCAACATTTTTCTCCATATACTGCACTTCAGTGGGAACCAAACGGTTCAAGGTCCAAAAGACAGTTTCAGTGCAAACTGTTCAGAGGGCTTTAAACGATTCCAGACGATGAATAAGGATCTTATCAAGCGAAATGATCACTCATTTGATAAATAAATAACAAAGTTTACGTTTTATAAGCTCAAACGCTCGCCTTGGTCTGTCCTGTGACGCACGTTCGTGACTCTCGTGTTCGAGCTCGTTCATCAAAATGAACGAATCTTCTTCGAGTCATTTGGTTCATTCAACGAACGAAACGAACGAATTGACTCGAAAAAATATTCGTTCATTTTGATGAACGAGTTTGAAAAGGAGGGTCACGTACGTGCATCGCAGTGCAGAGCAAGGCGACCATTTAAGCTTATAAAACTTAAACTTTGTTATTAAGATCCTCATTCATCGCCTGGAATCGTTTAAATCCCTTTTTGCACTGAAACTGTCTTTTGGACCTTGAACCGTTTGGTTCCCAATGAAGTGCATTGTATGGTGAAAAATGCTGGAATGTTTTCATCAAAAACCTTCATTTCTTTTCGACTGAAGAAAGAAAGACATGGACATCTTGGATGACATGTGGGTGAGTATGTAAATTATCAGCAAAAGATTTTTGAAAAGTGAACTACTCCTTTATTGTAATTTAAGTTGAAATCCATTCATCCATTTTTTGGGGTTCTGTGGAGAAGTTCAACATCCATTTTTGGGGGTTCTGTATCAGTACATGTTGTTAAAATAAATTATAAGAATTGGAAATGTATTAATTCAAACTAATCCCTAAAGGTTCTATATGAAGCGCTTGACAGAACTCTTTAATGTTCTAAATAGAACCCATTCTATTAAAAAGTGTTTAGAAATATTAATTACATAAGTACATAGCGCTTAGTTTGTTCAAATTATTTGAGTCATTATTTTAATATCTGTGGAAATCTTCGATTTAGTCACAGTCACAGTGAATTTTCAGTCTACAGTTTCATCCCTGTCAAGATATGGCACATTGTCACTTGGATGCCCAGCCAGTCGAAAAAGCTTTCCAAACATGGAGCCGTCTCACTCACGTCACCCCGGCCCTGGAAGCTCTTAACACCCTGTTGAAGGTGAGAGAGGGGTAAACCTGCTACCAACTAAGACTGCTGAAAGAAATGAACAGTGTTGGTCAAGTTACTTGGAAATAGTAATTAGTTACTGATTACTGATTACTTCTCCAAGAAAGTAATCCAATTACTTTACTGATTACTTATTTTCAAAAGAAATTAGTCACTTTACTAGTTACTTTACTAAGTTACTTTCAAAAACATAATGCACGACCTGAATACGCTAAAGCATAGACCTTTCAGCCTAATTCTATTCTTTCTGCATATTCCATCATCTAAAATGTAATCAAATTAAAAATTCTCTTTTTTTAAACTTGTTTTATTTGTTTCAATATTTTAACTTTATGCACATTGCATCAAGCACAAATTAAATTAAATTAAATGCAACAGTCTCAGACTAGAAGAAAATTGTTGAACATTTAACATTTAGATATTTTCTGCACATTCCACCATTTTAATGAAAAAGACAGCCCTTCTTCTGTTAATATAAATTTCTACATATTCCAGCATATAAAATAAATATATTTTGTAAAATCCTTCATTTGAATAGATGTAAAAATAAAATAAAATCATGAAAGTCGCTCCTGACTACAGTGTATTACGTCTTTTAACAGTAAATTGCAGAGAGGAGTAAAAATTAGTTGATCAAAACAGAAAATGCTGTTGCATGCCGTATTTTGGCTTCAAGTTTTTTTTTTTTTTTTTTTTTTTTTTTCGGAGTTAAACAGTCATGTAGCCGCAGCGGTCATGTCAGATGGGGGAGTTTCACATTCCTGTACCGGCTTGCTGCTTTACGTGTGAGACTGTTTCGTGACATGCTTGCTCAGATTTGAGGTAGAATTTTGACATTCTCCAACGGGGGTCCTGTTTCCAGATCAGGATGCTCTCTGCATAGTACGCAAGTCTCTCTCTTGCTCTCCTCGTCTTGCGCGCGATACGAAGTTTGGACTTTGGAACACAGTCTCGCATGTGCGCTCGCTCTAGATTCCGGGAGATTTTAACTAATTTGCGGTATAACTAGTCAATCACAAATGTGGCTCAACGGTTAGATTGATAAATAAACTCATCTTTCAGGCATTTGACCGACGGGATTGACACTTCAGCGCGAGAAATCGGGGGTGTGTCGTGTCGCTCATAGCCTACATTATTTTTATTCACGCACGACTCATGTCACGAGACAGTCTGACTAAACAAAATCACGGTTAACTAACGCAGTAACGCAGGCTGTTTACGGGGAAGTAACGGTAATCTAATTACTGTTTTTTCAATTGCAATCCCTTACTTTACTCGTTACTGGAAAAAAGTAATTGGATTACAGTAACGCGTTACTTCTAACGCGTTACTGCCCATCAGTGGAAATGAATTGCTGCGCATTGAAAAGCTGCTTTACTGTTCAAGGAAAAATGGATGGATGTTAATCAACTGATGGCCAAAAAGATGGAGCGGAATACTTTCTTTTGGCCCAGAGAGAGAGTGAGAGAAAGAAAGTGAGAGAGGAGGACAAAAACAACATCCCTTATCTCTGCTGTAGCTCTTCCTGTGCCCTAATGAGTGCAATTCATTTTCTGCTGTTGACTCTCATTGAGCAAAGGCAGGAAACAACTCCACTTACATGCTCTACTGAGCACATGCAGTGGATGTCAATGCTGCAAAGATTTTGTGGTTGCATAATAACGTTGAAATTAAAATGTTGTCTCTTTGATTGCACTTTAATCTCGGCTTTGCCATAATGCTTGGGTCATTCCTATTGTAGTATGTTCCCGCCATCATATAAGTCTAAACATATTGGATTAAGGTGTAAGTCAAATTAGTTTTTTTTTTTTCAACTGAAACTAATGTTTTTGGTAATTAAAATAAAGCTGAAATAACATAAAATCTAAATATTATATGAAAAACTGAAACTTGAAAAAATAGTGGAAATATCATAACCACATAACAAAAGGACTTATATAAAAAAAGGTCATTCAAAATATGAATAAATACTATAAAAGTATACGTACAACTAAAATAACAGTCATAGGGATAAATTTTAAATAATTTCACTTGAATCATGTCAGTGGATTTTGGCTAACTTGAGTTTTTTTATTTCATTCCTGGCATTGTATTACTTTGCTTTACCAGTACAAAGAGTTTTTTCCCTGCGTTAATACTGCGACACTTTAATAGAAAAGCGTTCTTAAATTACAATGCATTCATATTCATTTTAGAGGTACTGCAGAACAGAAATGACCCGTGCTAACAGTAGGCTTTATAGATGAAAAATAGAGAGCTTGGAGGAGCTTCCAGATGGCAGGGAATCCCTGAGAAAAAGAAGTGCAATATATCAGCGTGAAACCCAAAGGGAGTTTCCACTTCCTTGGACTCAGCAGCTTTCCTCCGCCTGCCAGTTTCTTCATCATTTTCAGTGGGATCTGTTTTTGATTCGACTCACAGGGTGGTGTAGTTGTTGCTTTGTGATGATGGCATTTGCCTCGATGCATGAAATGTGTTTCGCCCTCTTATTCACTTCTATATGTTTGCTTTGTCTCTTCTAATTGCACAGACCAGTGGATTAAATTCCTCAGGGAATTTGTTCTTGATTCTCCCACATGCTTTTTTTTCTTTCTCTGTTGGTCGTATCAGACTTGCTTGCCTTGGCTGTTCAGTGGGGGAAAACACTTTAGCTGTCTACGATAAGTCCGACTAATAAGCTGTCACTGTGTCTGCAGAAACTTTCTCTGCCTTATGTAAAGAAGCTGAACTTAAAGGTTAGCAGCGCTGGTCCAGCAGTAAATCAACAAACCGTTCGGCTTCTATTTAGAGTTTTCTTTCTTCCGAAGGACTAGAAGTAAACTCGTGATGCAAAGATTACTTTATCTGCATGTCATTCAAAAAAAGCCCCTTGTGTAATCTGGCGAATGGAGATTGGAGGCGTAGGATGAAAGGATTAAGTTGTTGAATATCGAGGTTTATCAGTGACCTTTACTTGAATTTGTAATCCTGCATGCTTAACAATCTCTCGCTCTCTCTCTCTCGTTCTTTCTCGACAGGACCTGGGTCTTGAAGGAACATCTCTCAATGACATCCTCTACAAGAACGCTGCCTTCCTCAACCTAGTGGATCCAATTTCCCATGAGCTTTTGCTCAATTTGGCCCGAGACATGCAGTGTCCAAAGAGGGTAAGCCACCAGAACATTAATAGCTTTGTACGCACAAACTCATGAGGTGGCTAGTCGAAGGGTTTGACTTGAAATCAGCCGCCAACATTAAAGGGTTAGTTCACCCAAAAATTTTCAGTATGTCATTAATGACTCACCCTCATTTCGTCCCAAGCCCGTAAGACCTCTGTTCATCTTCGATCATATTTTGAGCTATTTTATTTTTAAACATTCCCAGTGGTCTTTAAATTATGATTATGCCATTTTTAGCCAAAATCACAAAACCTGTGCCGTTTTCTGGGACTTCACTTCGGCAGTAGCTCATTAGCAATTTGCCTCTGCGTTGTGGGCGGAGCTGTTGGCACGGAGACGACCCTCCCCCTCTCCGTTGCTGAGAGCTCTGTCTCTCCCGCTAGCTTACACTTACAAATTATAAGCAACTCAAATGTTGTATTAATTTATTAGATGTTGGGTCTTAAGTTCAGGCTATTGCTGTCTGATTCTGTTAGTTCACCTCACCTCCTGATCCGAGATATTCTTTCCTTTGCAACTTCATATTTATCAGGTTTGTTCTCCTCCTCTCGTGTCTCGATACGTTAGCTGTCGACTCGTCGGTGTCTGACTCTGATCTGTCTGCTGGTCCGTTCCGTGTGTGATACAGCAGGACCGGAAAGAGTAATGATTGGTTCATATTTCGAGTCTCGAGGTTCGGGTTCGGCCGGGTTCGGAAGTCTTTTGTTTTTCCTGTCAGTCCCAAAGAGACTATGCTGTCAGTCAGTGGCGGCTGGTGAAAATTATTGTAGGGGGGGCTGAATAAGAGGGGGGTCTGGGGGTTCCCCCCCAGAAAATTTTGAATTTAGTAGATGTGATTTCCTGCATTCTAGTGCATTTTAGGCCTTAGGCCATGCCCTTACCTATACCAATAAAATAACTTAAACCAGTCAATACCAATGGTCAAATAATACAATAATAATAATAACAGTTTGACAGTTCATGATAATGAACAAGTTGCATGTTTATTATGCTCTGTGTGCTGACAGAAAAAGTGCAAACGCATAATATTGATAAATTATAATATAGGTAAAAAAAAAAAAATAGGTAATACAACAATCTAGTTTAATCAATCCCCAGCTGTAGACTACATATTTTTGACAAATCGACAATTGGATAATGGATAACAATGTGTTGATACTAGAGAAAGAGAGAGAGAAAAGGCTCTGAAAGAGAGGGTGGGACAACATTCTTGATTGTAACACCCAAGTATGAGAAGAAAGTTGATTTTAACTAGTATGAAACACAGTAATCTAGCTCAGAACTTAAAAACATCAAAAAACAAAGCAAACACACAGGTATTAATATTCCTATAACTATTTTAATATCAAATGTGTGTGAAACAGTGTTTATGTGTGTGTGAGTGAGTGAGTGAGTGAGTGACAGAGCGACTAACTTTACATTATTTCCACTCGACGTCACTGGCGCTGCCATTCTTCTCTCATCTGAGGTAAAAAAATGTCCCGTGGTGCGCATGCACAGTGCACTCCCCTAATCTGATACTGTGGGCGATATTTTCAGCGCCCCCAAACCATAAAATTTGACGGCGCTGATTGGCGAAATATAAACTTTTTTGCATAGCAACCGGGGAACCATTGGCTTAAATTCCAGCACTGTGGGGCTGAGCGAACTGGCGCCCTGAGAAGACAGCCTATTGGCTATACTACTACACCAACATGATAAAAGTAACGAAAGTGAATGCAAATATCATTCTGGTGAGTTCAAAACACGTTTCAAAGTAAAACCATTATTAGCATATAATTAACAAAGATTATTTTTCAAAATGATAAATTATAATATATATTAAAAAAACAGACAGACAGGTCGGAGGGAGGGCGGCGCCCCAGCGCCCTCTATGGGCGAGCCGCCCCTGCTGTCAGTACTGGAAAGAGAAATTATTAGTTAATCGAGTCTTCGGGTTTGAGTCATTCTTTTGTCACGTGACCGCTGGTATCTCGCATGAAATGCAACATTAGATTCGTATTATTGACTGCGTCTGAATGTATATTGTTTTATATTGATAGGCATTAAATAACAAAGTATGTGCAACAAACATTATCTGAAACATAAATGTTCCATATTGTCCCTGTCCGTCTCTTTTCTATATTGTGCATCTGTGGTGTGTTTTATTATATACTATACATGAATTAACTACTGTTATATTCTACATTATCTACATGTTTGTTTATAAAAAGTTTAGGGAGTAGCTTGTGGCCCCACCCAGTGGAGTTATTACGTCACAACTCCAGTCTATTTTAGACGGCATTTTAGCGTCTGCTACTGATTCACAGCCATTTGAATGTAGAAATACTCAGAAATACAACTTTGAGCTTATTTTTCTCAAGATATGTCCTCTAACATCAGAAAAATTACACTTTAAGATATTTTACATTTAGTCCGAGAGCTGTACGGTATACTGTCCTTGTCCAGAAAGAAAATAAAGACAAAATCAAAGTAGTCCATGTGACATCAGTGGGTTAGTTAGAATATTTTGAAGCATTGAAAATACATTTCGGTCCAAAAATAACAAAAACTACGACTTATTCAGCATTGTATTGCCTTCCGGTTCCGTTGTCAAATCATGTTCAGTGATGCTGTTGACGTAATGACGCTGCTGACATGTATCTGGTGCATTCATGTATTCTGGTTCAAATAAATATGGCTGGGCAAAAAAAATGCAAGTCTTCCTCTGTGTAGAAATCCTTAGACATGTTTGCGAACATTGTTTTGTTTACAGTGTGCGTCTCCCTCAGACTGGAAACGAAGCTCGGGTGCACTGATAACACGTCAGCAGCGTCATTTAACACGGCTCAACAACACGGAAGACAATACGATGCTGAATATAGTCGTAGTTTTTGTTATTTTTGGACCAAAATGTATTTTCGATGCTTCTAAACATTCTAACTAACTCACTGATGTCACATGGACTAATTTGATGATGTCTTTATTTCCTTTCTGAACAAGTACAGCTCTCAGACTAAATCTCTTAAACTGCGTTCCCAAGATGAACAGAGGTCTTACGGGCTTGGAACGACATGAGGGCGAGGCATTAATGACACAATTTTCATTTTTGGGTGAACTAACCCTTTAACTCTGGATCCCGGCATGAGCTGGAGCAAAACCTAAGCACATGTTCATTACTCAGTCTCCATATATGCAGAGCTTTTATTTTTAGCTGTTGGTAAGAGGCTTGGCGGGCCGATTCTGCAGCCCTGTCGAATGATTTAGACCACGGTCAGCTGTCATCCCATGGCCCAGACTGGAGTTCGGGAGCTCGCGCTTCAGCCCTGTCCAAAATTAGTTTGCAAAGCGTGAGAAGTACAGAAATATGGAAGTGACCTTTATTTTGCTCAAGAGAGCCATCAGTGATGTTTTCATTCCATGCTGAAGTTCCACAGATCAGTTTGGACTTAATTGGACAGAAAGGCCAGCGAGAGGAGCACTTTCCAATAATAGATCCACTTGAAGGGCCACAGCTCGACTTTTCTGAATAGCAAATAGAATCAACATTTGTCATATTTCCAACCTAAATATGCTTACCTAAATATACCTTACCTCTGCTAACATTTTTGCAAAACTCCAAAAATGTACCTACATATAGGCTACTGTACAAGATAAAGGGCAGTAAAAGTACTAATGAAAAGTCAATGAAATGATTGTACTATATTTTAGTTCGATAATTTTTATCAAATGTTTTGTATTTTTACGGGACTATTTTTATGGCACTGCATTTTATTTATACAAGTTATAATCTATGTATTCACTTTTTAAGCATGGACCTGAACATTTTATTTCCGACTTAAACTGTGGTAAATCTTGAATGCTTTGGAGCACAGACTTAAGTTTGGTCAGGGTCTTTTTAAAGTTGAAAAAAGTTATACAATGCCACTTTATGTATTTATTCTTATAAAAAAAAACACAAAAATACTATTTTAAATTTTTTTATGAAATATATTTTTTCAAAACACGTTTTTACTCTAAAACTGTCAGAAAATCAAAGGCATAAATCTGAACAAGCTGTGAGCTATGAATTTCGTCTCTAATTCATTTCCAATGCGGCCATTTTTGAACACGAACAATACAAGTTTGACTATTTTTTTCAGGATTATTTAAGCTTTTCGAATCATGTACATGATTTGTGTTTGTGTGTGTTCACACAGCAAGTGCCAGAACCTTTACCACACTTCGTACAATTTCGTTGAAGTAAAAAAAAATTTAAAACAAAACATACTGTTTTTCTGTCAAAAAATAATTGAACTGCGCCAGAGGGTTAATAAAGACTTAATATTTGTACTCAGTTCTTTGCAATTTGTTATGGCCTTAAAACTTTTTGACATTTGCATCACAGAATCGGCTCCAAAAGTATGGCTTTCCTGACGTAGTAAACTTGCACGGTAGGTCACTATAATAAAAGAGCTCAAAAACTTGTAGAACAGGGTAAAATGACATGGGTGCTTCAGCAAATGTGTTTTTATTTCACATTTTCTTTGATTAACGCTATTCATTTCAGTTAAGTGTACAGTATTTGATAAACCACCTTTATTTAAAGGAACACTCCGACTTTTTGGGACTTTAGCCTATTCACCTTACCCCCCAGAGTTAGATAAGTCCATACATACCTTTTTCATCTCCGTGCATGCTATAAGTCTGTTTGACGCACCCACCGCTAGCCTAGCTTAGCACAAAGACTGGATGTGAATGGTTGCAGCTTTCATACTAATCCAAATGAGTGACAAAATAATGCAAACGTTTTCCTATTTACATGTTGTGGTTTGTATAGTCACAGAGTGTGCAAATATCAAGGCCATATGAGACACAGACATCTTTTAACCGTATAAATACTATATTTTCTGAAGGCGAAGCACTGCTACTTGGGCAGAGTGATAACCATCACCTGAGACGCACCGTGACGAGGAGCAGAGAGTTCGCTCAGTGTTGGAATAAAGAGTCAGCAATTACCAACGTTAGATAGAAAAGCATAGTTTATCATGGGTGTTTGCTTTATTGTATGAGCTGTGACAATAAACAGGGGAGACCAGGTAATACAGTACCATGTTTCATTGATTTCCAACCAAAAACGCACCCAGATTTATAAATATCACATGAATAAATAATTATTATTACAGGAATCAATATATTTTAAATGCAATTTATTAGCTGAACCAAATGTATTCAACAGTATATAATATACAGTAAAATTGCATTACTATAGGATAGAATAAGGGGAAAGTAATAGCACAAATTGTTTTTGCACAATGAACTCACAGCCTATCGTACCCTTTTGCACGCTCAAGTTCGTTATTTCCATGATTATTTTAAATTTAGGCTACTAGGCGCGCCGCGCGCAGGGTGCAAGTTCAACGCGGTGAACGCGCTCGTTTTTTTCCAAGCGCGTCCGCACCGCATCAAGATAAAAACATATTCATACCCTAATCATATAATAGTGTCACTAACGTTACATTAGCTCTGGCTAATGGCACTGTTACAGTAGGTCATCTAAAAACATAACGATACACTTACCTCAGCCGCAGGTGATCCACTTGTCCTGTCTGTGCTATCGATGGGATAACTTAGCCGTATCCGTATCACAAAAAGTCGGAGTGCTCCTTTAAGCTTTTAGCTCTTCTGTACTGCCGCAATACGTTTACAGTTTTTCTCAGTCGCTTTGGTGCATTTCTCACATCACTATTTACATTTGCACAACAGTTAGTTCAACCTCCTCACAACTTTTTGTCATTTGTGCACATCATAGTTGCAGTTTATCATTCCTTCCAACAAACTGCAAATGCTTTTGGACATGCATCAATTGCTTTCATACAACTCTCTGCTGTTTTATAAAATTATCATTTGCTTATGTCATATCAGTCCAAATTAACTATACTTGTGAATGCTGAATAGTCATTCCATATAAAACTAATAGTCCTCATTTCATTGCTTGAGTCATCACATACAAAAATGTTAAACTAGTTGTCAAAATCCGTCAAGCAAATTTTTTTTTATCTTTAAAAAACCCTTTTTTATCCTAAATTGAACAATTTCTCACAGGTGAACCTCAGCTTTCACTGATGAGAAGAGATGTGCATGAATGATTTACAGTATATGTATGTTGTATGTTCAGTTCCAATATGTACTGTGATATTGTTTCCAGTTGTGCACCGATCTACCCAAAGGGAGTTTATGTTTGTTGTAAATAAGGGTGTATTTTTTCTTTTGGACAATGCTCTGAAAAAATTAGAATTGCAAAGACTATGCAGTAAAAATGTGAAACATACATATTCAGTGTCTTGTACTCAGTTACTGTACCTCACTAAATACAGTAATGTGAAACTTTACTGTAGTTTTCAAATGGCTGTGCAAATAGTTTATTTGACTGTCTTGAGCATTTTCAGGTAGTGTCACCAAGATCTGACTTTTTTTGCATTGTCAAACACTTACAGAGTAAACTGTCATAATGAAAACAAGCCATTTGACTATCTTGTTCATAAACACTGGTGTTAGGACTTTTCATCTTGACCACACTGACACTTTCAATGACATGAATACTTGCTTTTGAGGAATGAGTTATCCGTTTTAAGCAAGTGACACACTTTTGCAGGTTATCAACTAAGTTTTGCAGTTTGTACTAATTGTTTTGAGAACTGCATTAACTGTTGTGCAAATGTAAATAGTGATGTGAGAAATGCACCAAAGCGACGGAGAAAAACTGTAACAACCAACAATAGATTTTATTCAGATTCACCTGTTTTGGATAAAACTGAACGCTTTTAAATGCCACTCAATAGACTTTGAATTTGTCACAAAAAGTGACAGTAGCAATGTAATATAATTTTGCTGAAATGTCACCAGTCATGCTTTTCCCAATGAACTTGGGTAATATATTTCTCATGTAAACAGAAGTGCAGAGGAAACTTTTTGTCAGTCCGTGTGCATATCTGATAAAACAAGATTCTAGCCAACATTTTGGCTAATCTACTGTAACCCACCGTCCCTCACTGAGTAAGAATGTAAGAGGGGTCACTAACTAAATGGCCTGCTCTGGCATTGCTTTTCGATTCTCTGTCACGTATTGCAATGGCCCATTTTGACAGTAAATCAATGTGAAGCTCACATAAGTTAAAAGAGCAGCACGTCACAAGCATAAACAATTGTAATAGACTTAATTAGGATGCAACTCATTGAGGATCTTTACCCTGTCAATGTGTCGGTATAGAAAACTGGGTTGTGCACTATTCAGAATTTAGTTATATTACAATTCAATGCAAGGAAATAAATAGTTGGAATTGAAATAAATACTAATTATTAACTAGAAATGCAAGACAAATATTGAATGTTGGAGATGATGGATGGATGGATGGATGGATGGATGGATGGATGGATGGATGGATGGATGGATGGATGGATGGATGGATGGATGGATGGATGGATGGATGGATGGATGGATGGATGGATGGATGGATAGATAGATAGATAGATAGATAGATAGATAGATAGATAGATAGATAGATAGATAGATAGATAGATAGATAGATAGATAGATAGATCCATTTAATGTACTATGTACTAAAACCCAAGTAAAACATTTGTTTGCGCAAGCAACGTCACAAACATTAGCATTTAGCTTCTAGCTTTGAGTTTGCAGAGGAAAACAAGTTTGAATCAGGTCTTAGCAAGACACTGTAGGATTAGTGGGAGTATATTAACATTGCAAAAAGAGTGTTCAGGCTGGATCTTGATCTCAGTTGGACTCTTAGCAGGAGAAGCCTTGAAGAGCTAAGCTTCTAAACCCAGAAAACGAGAGCGAGGGATTGAAGGGCTCTAAATTTCCTCTGCTTCTTTTCTTCCTCTCTGACTTTATAAACATCAGTTTCTGGCTGACAGGTAGACAAAATCCCATCCTATTGAGCTCAGAAAAGCCACCATGCTCCTCAAATGGATTCATGCCATTCAGATGTCATGCCTGAAATCCAAACCTGTTAGACTTTGTTATATAATCAGTGATGGAGGGTAACGAAAAGTAGAGAAATCGTAGAAAGTCTGATTCATTCGAATGAATTAGTTTGTTTGTACAGTTTGTGTACATGAACCAGGGAAAAAAAGTAATGATTCACTGATTCCAAACTCTAGAAACTCATATGCATTTTTGGAACATCTGACTCGTTTTAATAAATCGGTTTGTTCGGACAGTTTGTGTACATGAACCGTATAAGAAATGATTCAATGACTGAAATCTCACTAAACTTATATGTAGCATCAGATAGTCTGAATCATTTAATGAATCGGTTCATTCAGACAGTTTATGTAAACGATTTACTGATTCAAAACTCACTAAACTCATATGTAGCTATGGCAAATCTGATTCATTTCAATGAATCAGTTCGTTCAGATAGTTTGTGTGAATGAACCAGATCAAAAAGAAATGTTCACCGATTCAGTGTTTTGCATCCATTTTTTTCTTCAGTTTTATTAGTGTTCATTTATCAGTTAATGTATTTGAGCCATAGAAATACTGCTCTCATTAAATTATAAATTATTATAAATAATAATATATTATTTTAAAGAAATTGAATACAATTTAAATTTTGTTTTTATTAGTAGCTTAAAGTGCGACAATGCATTTATAACATCTGCATCTACTAAATAAGAAAGATGTTGTCATTTCTATGATGCATTTCAAAACAGCATTAAATACTGACAACAGTTGTAGCAAAATTGAATCACTGATGCAATTGGCTTTTTTTGTGATCAGCATTTTATTGTCTTTAGATATAACAAAATAACATCCATTCAAACAAATAGGGGAAGGGGAAGCAACAGACATATTATCAATAATTTAAGTCCCCCTGTGATGAAAATCAAGTTTTAATGTTGTTTATATATCTATGTGGTTTTTAAATATGCTTTAAGACAAACCATGTGCAAATTCATATCAACCAGTGGATCTCTGAGCTGGTGTGAGTGAGTGGAGGCAGGGCTAATTTGCATATCCATACAACCATGTATACTTAATGAGGCATGGGTTTAGAGTTACATTCAAGCTATTTTAAGGCATGAAGAATTTGTTTAAAATAAAACATTTAAATATGTAATTTTGGTGATTAAAGAGTTTTAAGGGATAAAACTGTTGACTACATGGGGACATTAAAGGGTTAGTTCACCCAAAAATGAAAATGAAGTCATTAATTACTCACCCCCATGCTGTTCCAACCCCGTAAGACCTTCGTTCATCTTCGGAACACAAATAAAGATATTTTTTATTGAATCTGAGAGCTAGATCAGTCCTAGATAGACTGCCTAAGGGACTGGCTCTTGACGGCCCATAAAGTCATTAAAGAAAAGGTTTAAATATTCCATGTGCCTACAGCGGCTCAATTATAAGTTTATCAAGCGACGAGAATACTTTTTGAGCGAAAAAAATGCGCGCTGTACATACGCTTTTCAATTAGCATATTTTCCGCACTATAAGGTGCACTTAAAAGCCTTTACTCTTCTCAAAAAATGACAGAGTTCCTTATAATCCAGTAATCCGGAGCGCCTTATATATGGATCATCATTTTATACAGTAGGTGGCGGTAATACTCCTAAGCGGTGAGCAGCCGGTAACAAGAAGTAGGTGAACTCATTTTTGGGTGAACTAACCCTTTAACGATCTGAAAAGAGAGGGGGGCGGGGTTACATTATATAGTCATTTCTTTATATAATCCAGAATGTTGGAAGAACAACATTGGTATGCCTCAATGGTACTAGGTTTAGCCTTATTGATTCATGCTGCTGTACATTCACAAGTCACTATTTTAAGGAGGCTATGAAGCAATTAGCTGTTTTGACTGTAAGCATGACTTTCAGTATTACAGCTGTGTGTGGTCTATCTCTACGAGTGGTCCCTCTCTGGCTTAACATCTTCTCCTTTGTGAGCTTTAGCTTAGTGAGCTACGGTTTAGCTTCTGATTGTAAGACAGGTCAGGTTGTGTCTCAGTACACCATCATCTAATGAAGTTTTGATTCCCAGGACTCAGCTGATCCTCGATCACAGCAATTCTTCATGATGGGAATCATGGGAAATATGGAAAGGCATTTTAATGATCTTTCGTCTGCACATACAGTATATTTTGTTTTTCATTTAAGTGATTTAATTCCTCGCAATTGACAGTTTTTCATTAATTCGTGACAGTTGTGTATAGAGCAATAGTGTCTTAATGTTCAGTCCCTCATTGAAAGTTCGCGTAAATCCTTCCGACGATAAAACTCCCTCTGGAGTCAGTGGGAGATCAATAAAAATAGTTCGATAATTGCTGTCACTCACTGCTACCAGCAGCCAACTTAATATGCAATAGAGATTGACGAATGTCTTTGTTTTGATTTAATAGCCATCTGGATGTCACCAAGATGTGTCGTTTCTTAGCTAGCCGACTCCAGTCGATGGCTGCGTCTAGTCTTTTGTGTTTTCCATAGACAGTAAAAGAAACGTGTTTTCCTGCCTCGCTTGCGTTGTTGTGCTGTAGCACTGATTAGATTTGCTCAGCTCTGCTCCGGCCAATCCGTTTAAAGAGAGAGAGGCGAGCCAAAGCCTGTTTTGAAGCAATGGCTGCAGGCATTGTTGTGCAAAGGACTCATAAAAAGGATCATTTTACACCAACCTCTCACCCAGCAGTTCAAAATGGCATAAATAACTAAGACCTTTTAAATGAACTCTCTTCTTTATCTTAAAACACGAGTACTGCTTTTAACAAAAAAAATTCTGGGGAAAAAATATCAATTATATTTTGCATTAAGAAATTGAACCCTATGTTTAAGACCATACTAATGACAATTAAGCCTATTTCCCCCTATACATTTTAATTCATGTGGCCAGACGTTTCACTTTTGGGTTTTTTGTTATTCCCATTCTCATTAGATTGTTATTACTCTTATACAGTATTACTTTATTTACTTAAATCATCATAAATTAAACAGAGTGCAACACTATTTTACAAATTGCAAACACCAAGTTTGGGGTCAGTACGTTTTTTTTGTTTTGTTTTTTAAGAAATAAATAAAAATTCAGTTAGGATGCATTACATTGATAAAAAGTGACAGTAAAGACATGTATAATATTACAAATGATTTCAATTTTAAAATAGTTCTGTTCCTTTGAAGTTTATTTTTCACTATTTCTACAAAACATATTAAAGGGTTAGTTCACTCCAAAATGAAAATTCTGTCAGTATTTACTCACCCTCATGTTGTTCCAACCCCGTAAGACCTTCGTTCATCTTCGGAACACAAATTAAGATATTTAAGATATTAAGATCGCTCCTGCATACAGTCCATAGGCTTCTTGAGGGACTGGCTCTTGCTGTCCCCGAAAAGTCATTAAAGACATCGTTAAAATAGTCCAAGTGACTACAGGGGCTCAATCTTAAGTTTATCAAACGACGAGAACACTTTTGTGCGCAAAAAAACAACAAAAATAACGACTTTATTTCAACTATTCACTTCCTTCTCCATAAGCCTGTAAGTCAGTTAACATAGTGTGATTGCGTAGAGCTACGTCACACGTAGGCTCACTATTGGCCGACGCTGGTCATGTGTGTGTGATGCGTGTGACGTACAATAACAGAAGCTTACGCTATTAAACTAGTAACCTGACTCGCGCAGAGGGAGAAATAAACGAATAGTTGAAATAAAGTCGTTATTTTTGTTGTTTTTTTGCGCACAAAAGTGTTCTCGTCGTTTGATAAACTTAAGATTGAGCCCCTGTAGTCACTTGGACTATTTTAACGATGTCTTTAATGACTTTTCGAGGACAGCAAGAGCCAGTCCCTCAAGAAGCCTGTGGACTGTATGCAGGAGCGATCTTAATATCTTAAATATCTTAATTTGTGTTCCGAAGATGAACGAAGGTCTTACGGGGTTGGAACATGAGGGTGAGTAAATACTGACAGAATTTTCATTTTGGGGTGAACTAACCCTTTAAGTAGCAGAACACTTTTCAATAATAAAAATAAGAAATGTGTTTTTTTGTAAAGCAACAAATCAGAATGATTTCTGAAAGATCATGTTACACTGAAGACTGGAGTAATGATGCTGAAAATACAGCTTTGCATCACAGAAATAAATTACATTTTTAAAATATGTTGAAATATGAAACATTTATTTGAAATGATAATAATATTTCATGGTTTGTATGGTATTTTTGATCAAATAAATGTCAAGTCAAGTCAAGTCACCTTTATTTAAGTGCTTTTTACGATTGTATCAAAACAGCTTCACAGTGATAACATGAAAATAATACAACACAGATCAATAATATTGTTGAATATTAAATGTCCCCAACTATGCAAGCCAAAAGCAAGGCAACAGTGGCAAGAAACCAAAACTCCATAAGGTGATTGAATTGAGAAAAAAAACCTTGGGAGAACCCAGGCTCAGTCGGGGGCCAGTTCTCCTCTGGCCAACGAAGGAACAGTGATTACAAAACAAATTGGATTGAAAAATTAAGAGAATTGTCCATTTCCATCTGTTTGTAAGTCGAAGTAATCACGCCGGTTTGGAGACGAGATGTTGAGGATCAGTGCCGATGGCTGTCTTGTCGGTGAGGCCGGCACTTAAAGGGTCATGAAACCCCCCTCTTTCAGCTCAAGTCTAGCTCAAAATCTTTTTGAAAAATGCAGCTGAAATGGGCGTGGCTAGCTGTGAGAAGAAGGGAGGGAGTGGGTGTTGTATGACCATCACGTCACTGTCCCATGCATATCGACTGTCACTAAAAAGCAATGGTAAAATGTGAGGAAATGCTAGATTTTAATATATAGCTGGCAAAGTTAAAGTCTTATTAAATACACTGACACTTTATTATTGTCCTTTCAAAAGTAACTAAATGCTACATATATTAGCCTACAGTAATCGTAATTCTATTTAAAACATATTAATCTAGGCTACATGTATAATTATAATGTCATTATAAAATATATAGTGGTTAGACACTATAAATACATTTCAGAAAAAAAATTATTAATTTTCCGCTTAAAAAAATCATTCCGTGTATAGTCTACGTGCCCTCTGAACCCTCATAATAAAGATGGCTCTGCGGAGGTGGATGAATTCTCATTTTAGACACACACACACACACACACACAAACACAAACACACCTCTAAAGGGATAGAAAGTCCTCGGGATACTGCATCACTCGCAAGACGCACTTGGATTAGTTGTCAACAAGGCGAAGTCCACCATTCTCCACTTCTCGCAGCTCTCTCGAGAAAATGTTAGCGGCACACACTATACATAGTTCCCACATGACGTCACAACATACGGGCATTTGCCGACCCGGCGCCATTGCTTAGGGCAAAACATAAGAAGAAACAATACGAGTTGAACGAAGTGAAATGAGTTTCGTGCTATAAAGTGAAAATGGTCATCTCCTGCTGAGTCAATGGATGATAAAATCGTGCCGGAGGTTCAGTTAAATCGGGATTTTACACTATACCCGTCATTAGACTCCATATGGATGTGAGAAGACTAAGCTTTTGTCCGAACAACGACGGAGATTATGGCTGGCGAGCATAAACAGGAAAGAAACTCACTCAAAACACGCAAGAATTTGTTTGACAAAAGCACAATGTTGTGTTTTATTGCGAGTGTAAATAAATATAAGTTAACACATTGCAGTTTGAATAATGTCCTGTATGAACAAAATGACGAGGTATTAAAAACATACAAAACAACATTGTTTCCACTGTTTGATCTCACATTCCAGCATTGCAATCTCAGATTATGTCCCTAAAGATCCCGCGTATAATGCAGTTCCTCATTTATTACATTAATTAAATTGCACGCGAGTTATTTATTTTAATATTCATGCACCGAACCATGACGCCCGCACGTACATGCATATTACAGAAATCACCGGTGACTGGGGAACATAGGAATTAAGTTGTGCAGGCTATGGCTTTTTAATAGACAGATTAGCATCATGCTACTTCGCTATGATGACTTAAGTTACTTTTCCATTGATTGCACTTGAGCAAACGTCACCAAACCAACCCCACGTCAATCTGATCGTACACCTCCAGTGATTTCCAGGCTTGGAATTGCTCACATGTGTAAAAACTCCTCACCAATACCAGATAATTGTACACATGAAAATACTGTATCTGAGGCAAAGTAGCATAATCGGTGCTCAGTGCTTCTTTTGTTGCATAAGGATACACACCATTTATGAATGAAATTTTCGCATTGTACCTCTCTATGTCTTGTTTTAATAGTCTCTTTATAATCTATTACACTTTGTCTTTTCATGATTTGCATAACAATATAAACAGACATAAATATTTGTTTGTAAAACGACATTCTCTGATAAAACGTTGTAAACGCCTATGGTAAACACAGCGGTTTTGCCCTCAAAGATGGCGTCTCCAGGGAGGTCACGTGACAATTTTTTTGCCTGTGGGAACTATGTATAGATCATCTTTAGATGTGACCGGGGTTGATGGCAAACCAACCGTCCAGAGCCAGAGTCTAGCCCTGGCAATATCGCGGGGAACATATTCAACGCACTTGGACTTTGCACCATGAAAATAAATACTTGCGTTGCGTCCCATGATTGCCTCTCTCATCTACTACGCATACGCGATAGTTTAACATGTCTGTCGTTGGAAAGATCCACGTGGTGTCATGAATAATTAAGAGGCTGTGTCTTCTCATTGGATAAGAAAACTCAGTATCATTAATAATTATGAGACAGCGATGAGTCATCAACGCACTGTGCAGTGCATGGCCACGTCACCCGCTCCGATGAAGATTTTAAACCCGGAAGACGAAAAAAGCGGGAAAAAAACTCAAATTTAACCATTTTAACCTCATTATTAAATCTAACAGATGCTAACATTGTCTTCAATGGTGTTCAACACACATACCTCTGTTATAATCTCAGAAAATTTGGTTTGGGGTTTCATGACCCTTTAACGATCAGTCGGGATGGGTCCAGGCTCAGCTCCACCATAGAGGGTCCCTCTGGATAAACAGAGAAACTGATATTAGCATAGACGCCATCCTTCTTTTGATGTACCAAGTACATCAGGATTTACGGGACATGTTTCCAGTTCCGGCTGATCTAAACTATGCAGCCTAATTTGAATTTAGGAAGTCTATAGTGTGTTATGTGTATGCTAGGCCAAAGAGATGGGTTTTTAGTCTAGATTTAAACTGACAGATTGTGTCTGCTTCCCGGACAATGTTTGGAAGATTGTTCCAGAGTTTTGGTGCTAAATAGGAAAAGGATCTACCGCCAGCAGTCGATTTTGATATTCTAAATATTATCAACTGGCCGGAGTTTTGAGATCGCAATAGACGTGAAGGATTATAATGCGTTAAGAGCTCGCTCAAGTACTGCGGAGCTAAACCATTCAGTGCTTTATAAGTAATCAGCAATATTTTTTAATTTATACGATGTTTAATAGGCAGCCAATGCAGGGTTGACAGAACCCTGAATATGGTCATACTTCCTGGTTCTGGTAAGAACTCGAGCGGCTGCGTTTTGGACTACCTGAAGTTTGTTTATTAAGCATGCAGGGCAACCACCCAGTAGAGCATTACAATAATCTAGCCTTGCTGTCATGAACGCATGAACTAATTGTTCCGCATTTGTCAATGAGAGCATATGGCATAATATACATATATTTTTAGTAGGAAATTACTAGTCATCCAATTTTTTATATCAGCAATGCATTCCGTTAATGCAGCCTTGGTGAGCATAAGAGACTTTCAAAAACATGAATAAATCTTACCGACCCCAAACTTTTCATTCATAATGATCGTTATTATTAATTACTTTAATTAAACATTGCTGTCTTTTATCAAACAGATGTTAATTTTATATAATAAAAGCAATAAACTAATGCCACTTTACGGTATGGGTGCTGGTTATGTGGCGTGTCATGCCTAACAGCACCTCTTGATGGTAAAATGTCTAAAAAGCAATGGCCTCTTGTTTGACACTTTTTAAACTAAATCATCACTCACAGATTCATTCGACTGTTTACTTCTGTTAACACTTTTGATAGCACTAGACATGGTTAGCATCCAAGCTGCTTTAGATTACACTGTCTGTGACCATAAGCCCTCCTATCTCCCAGAATAGCTCTTCATCACCCGGCCTCTTCTCATCCTGGCTTTTGCAGGAGTCTGATGCTCTCAAGTCCACTGAGAAGATCTGCAGGCAGCTGATCTATCACCTGACCCCTCACTCCAAGTGGAGCCGACAGAACGTGCCCAGGAGGAAGTCTCAAGCCTGGTAAGAGTCTTGCGTCTCTCCAACTGCCCCTTATTAGGATACACCTCCACAGTCAGCACAACAACTGACATCAGAGCTTAGAAAAATCTGCGCTGACAGACTGACAAACAAGTGGAAGGAAACAAGATTAGCCATTCCTGACGTCGGCATAAGGTGCTTAAACAGGGGTATGAAAGAGTTTGTTTAATTGGGTTAATATTGAGCGACTTCAATTACTTAAAGGAGCAGTTCACAAACAGTTAAATAATGGAAGTTCTGTTGCCATTTACTTAACCTCACCATCAAAAAATGTATTCTTTTTTCCGCAGAATTGAAAATTCGCCCAATGGAAAGACGTCAATTTCTCAGAAACTCACATATATCGCAAAAAAGTTTTTTACACTTGCATGAGGGTTTTTTTTTCAGGCAGTTCGATATTTGCAATGGATATTTCACATTTACAGGTCACCTGGTGTATGGTAAAGACGAACATTCTTTAAAGATCATGCGGTATGTTTGGACAGAAAACAAGACTTTATTCTAGACTTTTAAGTTCTTTATTAAAAGACAAAAGTATTACGGTAATACTGGATTTTTAAACAACAAAAACGTCTTCAGTGTCACATGATCCTTCAGAAATTATTCTAATATGCAGATTTGCTGCTCAGGAAACATTTCTGATTATTATCTGTGCTGCTTAATATTTTTGTGAAAATCGTGATTTTTAGGATTATTTAATAAATAGAAGGTTCATACTACATTTATTTGAAATAAAAATCGTTTGTAACATTGTAAATGCCTTTTATGATCACTTTTCAGTGAAATTATGAATGTCCTTCAACAACAACAAAAAAGACCCCAAAATTTTAATGCCAGTGTGCCCTGGGAGTCCAACCAACAACTTTGGTGTTGCTAACACTGTGAGCTGCAAAAACTACTGCAGTTTTTAATCTACTGATCCTGACACTTTCCATCATGTAAAAGTGCAATTACCCTAGAGGCACCTGTCACTTCAGAATCAAGAGATGCTAGACACATTTATTGCTACGACTCTCAGTATGATCCCTTATGGCTGGTGTTTTGCCCCTGTGTCAGATACGGACAGGTGAAACTTAGATCAATGTTTCTCTCAGATGAGTTCCTCTGTCAGATATCATCAAACAGCAAACAGCATACGAAACACAGGGTACGTCTTTCCCTCTGGGCGTTGGGCAGGTATGGTGAGAAAGTCGTTATGAAAGGGAAAGTCTTTTTAATGGTATCCATGTTCTCTCCCCATCCCAGAGCAATTAACCCAGTTTGGGAGATTTCAACAGCTGCAATTTAGTTCCTCTGCTGCTTGTTTTTTCACCAACTCATCTCCAAACAAGCTTGAACAATAACAAGCCATCATCTCCATCACTCACGTAATTCGTGAACCTCTGCTCTTTCGATCTCTGTTATGAAAGCCTAATCTGCAGAAATGCCTCCCCCGTTTGTCTGGTCACACCCTCGATCGTGATTGTGGGAGAAACCATCGAATGCTTTAGCGGAACAAGACGCCCGTTAGAGTGTGAAGATATTGTCAAGGCCGACCGTTGTTCTATTTAAAAGGAACAAGAGGAGAGGAAAGATGCTGTGGTGCTGATTTTCTCGACGTCCTATCTCTCTTTCCTCTTTCTAATATTTTTAGGAGAGATTTCAGGCTCTTTTAAACCACATTGATTTTTTTTCCTTCTTCTCCCGTGTCTCCCAGAAAAGCTTTAAAGAGAAAGGTTAGGCGGCCGGAGGGGAAAGCCTGAAAGATAAAGAGCATCAGAGAGACTTGAGTAGATCGAGAGAGAAAGGAAGCTGAGAAGTACCGCATTTGTTAACATCTGTCCTGCTAGAACCATTTAAAGGGAACGTTCATCCAAAAATGAAAATTCGGTCATTATTTACTCACCCTCGTGGCGTTCCAAAGCAGTAAACAGTAACTTTTTACTTGTGGAACAAGTCGCACGAATTTAGTTAATAATTTCCCCTCCACTGTAGCTTTTGTATCTTACTAGTAGCATTTATACCTATTCATAGCGGCACATATATATGTGGTGTTGATAAGCAACATATGAGAGTTTCTTATACACTGTAAAAAAGTATATGATCAATGACAACAAATGTTTATAGATTTCTTTAACTCATCAAAATAAGTTAAGCAATTTCAACTTTTTTTATTAATTATACAAGATTCAACATTTTTTTAAGTCAGTTTAATGTAATTTAAGTTGAAATGACTTAAAATCCAAGTGATTGTAGTTAAAAATTTAAGGCAGTAACTTTTTTTTTTCGGTATATTAATTTTGCTGTGTTGTTTCAGTAAGCCAGTGAATGCGTTGTTGTTCGTCACTGAGTATCACTGAGCATAGTTTAGTACTGTTGCTCTGTAAAAAATAAAAAGGTCTGTCATGAAACTCTATAGCCCCTTTCACACAGAGATTCTGGAAAATACACAGATAATGTGACCCGGCATTTGTCCCGGGATAGTTTGATTTCGGTTCATTCACACTGCCAGTGATTTGCCGGGATCTGTGAGTGCGTTCACACACAACACGTAAAAATCCCAGGAAGACACATGACGTCTGAATGAGGCGTATAACGGATGCGTCGAAAACATGTACACGTGCATACTGGTGAACGATCTCAGCTTCAGTGCGGATAGTGAGGAGCTCCTGGTCTCTGCTGCGCTCCAGTTTGCAGGTATTTGTTCGTCCTTTCTTTGTTGATGACGAACACAAACTTTCTTCTAAGAGCAACAGAGTCGCGCGATGGCACGAGCGCCATCACTATGACACACCCCTTACGGTATTGGTCCTGGCTTTTGTTCACACAGCGCGCGTTCCAGGACTGATCCCGGCAATGTTACTAGGTCCCCAACCCGGGATCAGTCCCGGTATCAATCCTGGGTCGTGTTTGCGTTCACACAGAAGGCGTTCTGGCAATTTCCCGACAATTTCCCGGGATCAACGCGCTGTGTGAAAAGGGCTTAAGAAGCATGAAGCGCCATGCAGGGCAATATTTTTAAGGTCCTAAAAAGGGGTGATGAACTGAGAAATCAAATTTTCCTTGAGCTTTTGATATCTAAGAGGTTATCATATTATAATAATATCCTGTAAGTTTCAGAACTGAAAACGTCCTTGTTAGTCCAATAAAAGCTTTTATTTACACCAGCCTCTGAAAACGTCTCGTTTTGAAAAGTGGGAAACTATGACGTCGAAGGGGTTAACACACCACCCCCGCAGAAGAAGATCAACACCTACTTCAACACGGCCGGTTTAGCCCCGCCCACCGATTCGCGCATTACACGCATAGCTAAGTAGCCTAACTCGTGATGACAAACCGGATCGTTCTACCGAGCAGCAATACAGAATATTTTGCAGTGCCTGGTTGTGGAAGAAGACAGTCGCTGCATAAGCTTCCTGTGGATTCCAATAGGACTTCATGGATAAACTTTATTTTTAATGACGTTCCAGCTGATGAGGGTAAAACATCGTCGTCTGTTCGCTTCATTTCACTGAGGATTGTTTTGTAAACAAGACTGGATTTGCAGACCGATTAAGAGTAAAGAACGGTGCTGTGCCGTCTATATTGGATCTGACAGGAATTGTGCAACACACGGACTCTGGGTCGAACATGTATGGGCGAATCCGGTTGCCATTTGACAACATTGGATGTTTTCCCCCACATACACCGACGGGTGAGTGAAACTCATTATAATATGCAAAACTGTTATCCACTCACAGCAGTGGGCGTTTATTTCCAAGTCTTCAGTGGGACACGCCCATAAAAACCGACCGTTCCTGGTGTATCAGTATTCAGAAATATTCACAAACTTATCTGACATTCCAATTCTCAAAAATGTGTAAGTGGATTGTGTTTGGTCGTTTAAAAACCTTTATAAATATTCTTGATCTATAACGTGAGATTGGCGCCACCATGATTCTTTACGCCGCTGTTCAGAAAGTCCTGCTGTGAGTCATCAGTTTTTCCCGAAATACAGTACATGTAAGAAAGTGGCCGGTGAACTGGGAGAAGAATAGAATGTACTTTCTAGTTGCTTCCACTATGTTTGTCTGATATGAATATCACACTTCGGCAAATTCTATTTGAATAGATTGATATTGCTGCTTCCACAGACATCAGTGTGTATTTGTACTTGCTCACAGCAGTGTGTCATGTGTGTATCGGCAGTGGCAAGTCCTGTATTTGCTCTGCAGCGGAAAAACATATATACATTTTCATATCCATTACCATGACAAACACTCAGAGAGTAGTCATGACAGACGTATTTTTAACAGAAAAATAACAAAATAAAACCCAATCTAAAAGTAATCCTAAGCAATCCATGCAAATTATTATATTTATATTACTTTATATTTAAAGGGGTCATGAACTGGCTTTTTAAATTTTATTATATTGTTATCTAGTCAAGTCAAGTCCCATTTATTTATATAGCGCTTTTCACAATACAGATTGTATCAAAGCAGCTTCACAGTGATAACATGAAAGTAGTACAACACAGATCAATAATATTGTTAAAAGGATACTCCACTTTTTTTTTTTTTGGAAATAGGCTCATTTTACAACTCTCCCATAGGTAAACAGTCGAGTTTTACCGTTTTCGAATCCATTCAGTCGATTTTCTGATATTTAGAAGAATATCAGTAACCAGACAGTTTCTGGTCTCATTGACTTCCATAGTAGGAAAAAAAATATAATATGGAAGTCAATGAGACCAAAAACTGTCTGGTTACTGATATTCTTCTAAAAATCAGAAAATCGGCTGAATGGATTCGAAAACGGTAAAACTCGACTGTTTAACTATGGGGGAGTTGAGCCTATGAGCCTATTTCCAAAAAAAGTGGAGTATCCCTTTAAATATTAAATATCCCCAACTAAGCAAGCCAAAAGCAAGGCCACAGTGGCAAGGAACCAAAACTCCATCAGATTGGATGGAGAAAAAAACCTTGGGAGAACCCAGGCTCAGTCGGGGGCCAGTTCTCCTCTGGCTAACATTCATATTGTTTTTATATAAATATGAAATATAAATATTGTTTATATATAAAATGGCGCCATTACATATCGCCGGCGTTGAGTCGACTCTTCACAGGCGTTGGTCCTCTCATCACAGGCGTTGGAGCATCCGAAATCCCCGTGAGAGGCTGGACACAAAACTGGACCTGACGAATGCCATTTTTCTCGGGACAAGCATCTCGAGACAACAGCAGAAAGGCAGATGGGAAATAATTAGCATAGCTGATGTTCATAATGATTTCCATTATACGGGAGTCGGTGTTAGAAAACCACTATCCAGAGTTAACACACTATCGGTGTTAGAAAACGCTCGGTTTTTATGGGCGTCTCGCACTGAAGACTTGGAAGTAAATGCCCACTGCTGTGAGTGGATAACAGTTTTGCATATTATAATGAGTTTCAGCTCACTCGTCGGTGCACTTGGGGAAAATTGTTTTGAAAACGTCCAATGTTGTAAAATGATTCGCCCATACATGTTCGACCCAGATTCCGTGTGATGCACCATTCCTGTCAGATCCAATATAGATGCACACAGCACCGTTCTTTAATCTTAATCGGTCTGCAAATCCAGTCTTGTTTACAAAACAATCCTCAGTGAAATGAAGCGAACAGATGGACAATGTTTTACCTCATCAGCTGGAACGCCATTAAAAATAAAGTTTATCCATGAAGTCCTATTGGAATCCAGAGGAAGCTTATGCAGCCACTGTCTTCTCCCACAACCAGGCACTGCACAATATTTTGTATTGCTCGGTAGCTTGATCCGGTTTGTCATCACAAGGTAGGCTTACGTTATTTAGCTATGCGTGAAATGCACAAATCATTGGGCAGGGCTAAACCGGCCGTGTTGAAGTAGGTGTTGATCTTCTTCTGCGGGGGTGGTGTTTTATCCTCTTTGACGTCATAGTTCTCCACTTTGAAAAATGAGTCGTTTGCTGAGGCTGGTGTCAATAAAAGCTTTTATTGGACTAACAAGGACGTTTTCAGTTCTGAAACTTACAGGATATTCTTATAATATGATGAAACTCAAGGAAAATTTGATTTCACAGTTCATCACCCCTTTAATTATTTTATACTACAATATACTGTATTATATTAATATACATGCATACAATATTTTTATATAGTTCTACATAATTTGTCTATATATTTAATATTTAATATTTTATTTATTTTATAGTTTTACATTTGACTTATTTTGTATTTAATTCTATGTCTATGTGTGGGTATATAGAATATAATGTATTATATAATGAATTATCTAAATCTAATTTAACAAAACAAATATCGGTTTTTATACATGTAGCTTATAAACGTATAAACTAGCTTATGTATTCTAAAGAAAATGAAACAAATATATACATACATATATATATATATATATATATATATTAAAAACTTTAATATATATATATATAAGCATTTTCTTTAGAATTAAATAGATACAAGTGTTTTGATTGTTTGTTTTTTATTTGTTATTCATTGCAGATCACGTCTCTCTGTCCCCCGTCTCTATGCTTGAGAAGCCAGTGTTTTCTTTTTTCGTGATTTTGAAATCTGTTCTCGATTTCAGGCTAATCACCCACAAATTCTTTATAGCTCCTGGAAAAGCCCCTCGTGCGAGAGCACGAAACAGCGGCAGTTGTTATTCCATCAACCCAGCACTCCTGCAGGCTAACCGTTCGCCTCTCAGCCATAACGGCCTCTGAAAGGAAATGGAATGATGAATCTGTTTAATAAAGCAGTCAGCAGGGGTGTAGAAGAGACAGCATCAGTTCTCTGTGTAATTATCCCCTCTCGTATGGAGGTCTCGACTCGGCTTCATGTTGATGCAAAGTTTATTGGGGGAGCGTTTGGCTTTGAATTAAAAGCAGCAAGGAGTTGGTATTTGTCAGCTAACGTCCTCCTCATTCTTATAAGCACTATGTGGGTCATGTTGGCCGCCTGACGCTGGGGAGAAAAGATTCACGACCCATCGCTGCCCTAGTCAGCAGATAGCCTGAGTTAAGAGCATGATGGGTGAGAACTCACAGCAGCTCTGGTTTCAGCTTATGCCCGCTGCTGGCTGACATACCCGCGCGCTCACGGCCATATCCGCGCACGCGTCAACCCGTTGACGTTTCGGCCCACATTTGAAGATGCTGCCGAGCAGAATGATCCGCATCCGATCTGTTCTGCATCCCACATCCCAATGTGCATTCCACTCAGATTTATCTTGTTTGGAAGATGTTTAGATATTTTTATTGAAGAAAAAAATTCTAGCTACTGTACAGTGTAAATTATATCTCTCTCAGAAAGTAATGTGGCAGTTTGATTATGTTTGATGTTTGATTATCATACAGTACCTGTCAAAAGTTTGGAAACATTAAAAAAAAATCTGTAAAAATTATCTTTAAAAAAGTATCTTATGCTCACCAAGGCTGCATTAATTTAATCAAAAATACAAGAAAAATAGTAATATAGTGAAATAATATTATTAATTAAAAGAACTGTTTTCTATTTGAATATATTTTAAAATATATTTGTTCCTGTGATGGAAAAGCTGAATTTGCAGCATAACTTCTGTCTTTAGTGTCACATGATCCTTCAGAAATTTGCTGCTCAAGAATAATTTCCTAGTATTATTTTCAATGTCCAAAACAGTTGTGTTGAAACCAATATTTTTGTGGAAAACATGATAAAAAAAATTCATGATTCTTTTTGTAATGGAAAAAAGTTAAATAAACAGCATTTATTAAATAGAAATCTTTTGTAACATGTCTTCACTGTCACTTTTGATCAATTTAATTTATTCTTAGTAAATACAATTATTAATTTCTCTCTTTTTTTAATCTTACCACAAATGTTTGAAAGGTTATTATTGTTTCCAGAAAAATGTTAAAAGCAGCAAAAACTTTTTCAACATTGTTAATAATAAAAAAAAATCTTTCTTGGGATTTAATTGTGCAAATGTTCTTATTGTAGCATAAAAATTTTTAATATTTCCCTCCCCAATTCGCATTTTAGTTACTTTAATGCATAAAAAGTTTATTTGCACATTATTGTATTATTTGAGGTGGTATTGTCTTTAATTTAGGCTTATTCAATTTGAATGTTTTACATATATATATTTTTTAAATCGCCGCTATTGAGCCAAAAATACTGAAGTTTTTAGCATATGATTTAGTTGCCCCCCAAAAAGAATAAAATATTCTGACATAATTTATGATAATGTCTGGAAATCGCATGCATATACCATGTTATTTAATTGGTACTAGAAAATTTTGCATTGTGGCTTAACAACTCAACACATTTCCTTCCCCGATTCCCATTTTTCATTACTATTCATTTAAGTTTATTTATACATAATTGGAATATTTGCTGTAATGATTTTTTTTTTCTGATTAGTGAGATTTTGTTTTATTTAAAATCTCTATTTTACCACTTTTGATAACAAGACAAAAAAATATTACAATTATAACCCTAACCCTAAGCCTTCTTTGTCTGCTGTTTACACTCCTTTTTTGATTTCTTTTTTATGTATATATTTTTTTCCGTTTATGCTTCCTGACCTCTTTGTTGGCCGTGTCTAAATGCGTTTGACCTACATACTGTGTGTCTGGGCAGCGCTGGAGAGCCGAGGTTAGAAATGTCATCATAAACATGCCCTGGTTAAGTGGTCGAGCTACTGCACTTACACCTCAACGCTCGGGTTAATCTAATCAGAGACGCAATTCTGCGAACTCTACCTTGACAACAGTGTTAAGCTGGTATCTTTAAGCCTTATCCCTGATTAATCGTCTATGGAACTCCATGTGGAGAACTTTTGGTACAGAACATCTCACTAGTTGTAAATAACAGGGTGACCCGACATTTTTCAACCAGACTGTCATCCTCAACAGGCATGTTTTCATATATAATGTATATATATTAATATATCAATGAACTATCCACATTATGATATCAGAAGGTGGTACATGATAATATTTGATTCTTGTTGTACTGCCTTTTTAATATACACTTATTATTTTAAATTTGTAAAATGTTATGGCATTGCAGTAATGGAAAATGAAAGGGAAAATGTATTTAATTGTCATGAAAATAATACAAAAATAAGTTACAAATTCAGTACTTTTTAATGTAATTAAATATAAAAATTTTAAAACATTACTTTTTTTCAAACGGGGGGGGGGGAGACTTGATCATGTCTCATGAACATGATTCGCTCATTAAGACTATGGTACAGTGAAAATGTTTTTTTATGATTTTAATATATATATTTTTTTAAATATATTTGATGTTATACATTTTATTCTTAGGCATAGAGCTGCACAATTTTAGATAAATTGAGAATCATTTTTTTTTTTTTTTTTCAAATAGAGATTCTCCCACGAACACACAAGTAAACAAAAATTACCCTCCTCCCTCCCCAGCTCCTCCTCTCGCCCAGTCAGGATTTGGTATTCTGATTCCCCTTGAATTCTGAATACATTTTCGAATTAAGTTTTACTTTAAAATCTTGAATTAATGATATCTGCATACATTCATGTTGGTTGTGGTCTGTTTACTTTAATCGCTGCGCTCCTGCTCTTATCCATGCTAGGCTGCATGGATGCACAGGGAGTTCTTGCCCAGAATGAAACCATACCGCCAATCCAGAATGTTTGCTAATTGTCAATCTTATTCAACGATAGTGGTCCTGACAGAAAAGTGTGTGAATTAAGATATAAATCTATTTAACAACAATATTGATCATTCAAAAAGTTCTGTATTAGCAGTATTAGCATTAAAAACAAACGAGCCATAAAATCTCTGCCTCGTGCTGAAAAGATGCATTTGCCCTCCAAACTTTTTCATTAGCATAAACATCATATGTAGCCTTAGCAGAAACCAAGCCAATGTGCCGACACATAAATTCCCAGAGGGCTGACGCATTAAAAAGGCCGAGCAGAGAGTCAGCACCAATCCGCTGTACGGTAGAAGAGCTCAAACCAGCTATCAGCCGCTGGGGTGCATCCATTCTGAAGCAATACATTTTAATGCTGTTTCTGTAGCCGTTTTGCAATGACTCTGCTAGCTGGGCACCCGCTATGCTACTGTTACATATTCCATCACTTCCTTGCAGACGGGCCTCTCCAATAATTCAACTTTCAAAGCCTTAAACAGGCAGGAAGAAAGGAGGTGCAGACATTAGACTCATGTTAGCAAATACATACAAGCGTGTAGCATTAGCGGCGGACAGGGTTTGAAGCTTGATCCGTGCAAAACACTGCACTGATGCACTAACAGAGCTTTGAAGTGTCTTTTTTGAAGTGTTTCTTTCTGCAGATACAAGGGAGCACAGCTCCTAATCAGCCGTTTTAGGAGCACCATGCTATCACACACATCGTGTGCTATTGTCATCATTATAATTATTGCTATCATTACTCTTGCCATGTCACAGGCTCTTATCAAAGGGGAGCTCATTCAATGGCTGCAAATATAACGCTACTACATCTAAATTGGGGAAGGCTGTGTTATAATTAAAATCAGGGGTATCTTTGTGCATAATTAGACAAATCTTTCATCAAAATTACTGCGATTTTAGCTACCATTGAAAGTAGCCGTAGCCCACGATTATGATGAAAATGGGTCCTCCTTGGAGTTCCAGGAACAATCAGCCTTATAAGTAATGTGATGGCATGCTAAAACCTTGTTTATGAACTTTAAATTATCTTGCTTTTCTGCTTTATGTAGATTCCTTCCTATATGAATTTTAATCTTTAACATTTTTCACACAATAGCATGAAGGATGTGTTTTCCACTGCCTATATATATATATATATATATATATATATACTGCTTATATTTTCCACTGCCTGCATATATACAGTATATTTTCTTCTTAATATAAAATGTGACCCAGACATGTTTTTGTGATAATCACTTTATTTTTCTAATGAGAATTTATATGAAGAAAACATTTCTTTTTTTAAAAAAAATTAAGAGTGTAATTGTGTAAATAATGTACCAATACAGAATAATTTTAGTGGTTCTAAAAAAAACAACCTTTTTATAGATTTTTTGTCTATTTTGGGGTAAAATGTGAACTGGATTCATTCATTAACATATTACATATTACAGAAAAAAGGAAAAAAACTTACCAAATTACAGTAATTGAAAGAAAATTGTGTTTAATTGTCTTGAAAACAATTCCACAATAAATGTTAAATCTTAACGGCTTTACTTTTTTATGCAAAATATAATTTTCTATTTTGCTTTGGGTTGTTAAAGGTCTTATATGTAACTTTTTTTATAAAATGAATCCTTTTTTATTGCCTGTGTTTGAAGGGGATGTAATCACACATTGCAATGATCCACGTTTCGGGTTATGCTATTACCTCTGAAGGCCAATATTCATATTTATATGTGAGGTCTCCGGTTCGGATTTCCTGCAAAATCCATCAGATGTGACGTGCATGCGCGCTCCCTAATCCCGAGGCTCTCTATCCTACAGTCTATGCGACCAACGGCACTTCAGCTGACGACATGGAGTCTGATAACCCCCCAAAACGTCCTGCCTCCAGCACAACACAGACTCCAACACAAACTCCAAAAAAATATAAAAAACAAAAACGTGAGTCAGAAAAACGTCAGGCAAAACGTGAATCTGATCGAAAACGCGGCGCAACATATTAGTACAACATATTAGTAAACTCTTGTGAAATAGCAAGGTAAACTACATGAAACATGAAATGAATACAAAAGAATGTTCAAGGATAAAAAAAAAGTAGGTGCTTTAGGATGTAACTTATTTTATTTACTAGATCTACTAACGTCACTCATCCCACTACTACCATATTGTTTATACACATTTCCAGACACGTTCAGTACAGTAATGTTACTTCCTACGATCTTACTTTTACACTGAAATTGTTCAGTGTAGTTCACTAACCGTGTTCGTTATCATATTATACATTCACCTATGTTGACATTGCTGATTGTGAAAGATACACGAATAGTTAGTGAAATGGCTTATGCTATATAACATCACATTTTGGCTAAATACATTATCATGGACGAGCACAGAGCATTAGTTCAACGTCAGGCTGATAAAAGTAGGCTATTATTGTAACTGCAGTGGGAGTTTACATTAGTTTCCAGCATGTTGTGTGATGATTTCGCCGTTGCGTTGAAAGTATCCGAGTGGCCGGTAGTGAATGCTCGCTCTTGAGATCGAGCACGCACACGAGCACGAGCGCTCTTGTCGCATTCTGAAACATCACCACTAGAGGCCGCTAAAATGCATAAAGCACCTTTAAATAGTTGGCTTTATTTAGATTGCTTTCTATATGCATCTAATCTTTAACATTCCTCTCATATAAGCATGTGTTTTCCACTGGCACAGTTTGTGAAGCTCCTGCTCAAATCCATGTCCTATGTGAAACCCCATGGGGAGGCACTGATGTCCTGAAATGTGATTGCGTGTTTGTGTTGACTGAGTGTGGGCATGTGCATTGAGTAGGATTAGCTGCTCCAAGAACTGGCACTACTTCAGTCTCACACTCACTGTTAAGCCCACAGTGGCCTTCTGACAGGTTGGCATGAGCTCACGGTGCCACACACCGAGCAATGGGTGGTATATATATATATATATATAGCCCTGTCATCGGGGATCTTCACAGTGCTTTTATACCGAATTCTCTGTCTATACTTGACTTTATATATAGCCTCGACCATCCCACCAGTATGAAATGGGATTATCCAACTGGAAAGTCATTGTTCTGTGCAGTCTGTGTTTAAGATGGCTGGGGAAATGTGTATGTGGTACTGCTGAGAGAAAATCTGATTACCACCTAAAGAACGCTCACAGAATGACCACAACCATCATCCCTGGAGAGATTCGGAGCCCATGGAGAAGAGATACATTTCAAAAATTTGACTTAGACTGTCCATTTGGCGGAGACACGTCAAATCGTCACATGCCTTTAAATCTAAATAAAGTCTCAGGAACATCAGTTCTTATAGAGCTCATGTTAGAGTGTCAGTATGGAGATATATTCATGCAAATGGGCCTTCAAACCTGCCACGTCATCAGGGCTTCGTAGAGAAACCATCTGAAGAGAGTTTTGACAATGTTATTTTTAGAGTTATGGTGGCATGGTATGCAGATCTGCCCTGGACACACACTACAAGATAATCAGGATGATTTTGGTGTGTGTCTTGGTCACATCATGACTTTTGGTAGATTTTGTATTTTCAGTCATCAGATTCATTTACACTGTGAGTTGTGACTGTGTATCATATGTAATCCACTCTGTCTGTGTCTGCAAAGGTGTGTGCCAAGTGGCCCATACAGATGAATGGTCCATTTAGATGTATGGCCCATAGAAACTGATTGGTGTGAATGAATAAAAAGAATCAGCATTGAGTCGATTAGCAAGTTAGATGGCTCTCCTGTGGAAGCTCCTAACAGGTTTCTATTGTTTGTATGCCATAGGCTTTGTCTTCATGCATAAAGTTCTGTCTCACAGACAGAACTTTGGGTTTAGATCTTTTTTTTTTAATACTATTTTGAACATGTTAAAAACAAACTGGAAAACAAAATAATATATATACAAACATGAATACATACATACTGTATATAAAATTAAAATTAATATAACTGCTACATAAATTCATGTACTTCTCAGCACAATCTTCCAAAATAATTTTAAGTGGTTCAAATTAGAAATTCCCATGTTCAAAAAGTAGTAGGAAGAAGTTCATAACAAACTTGTCAAGTCCTACCCCTTTCTCTGTATTTATTTATTTATTTTCAACCTTTAGCTGAATACAAAACAAATTGCTTCTCATTTTTTTCCATCCGTCTGTAGCAAATCAATTAATAACACCTTCATAGTAAACTTAATATGTAGACC
The DNA here is from genome assembly GCF_016745375.1 of Pimephales promelas. The sequence continues at coordinate 421,880 of NW_024121120.1, read as the reverse complement.
TAGTAACCTGTATACAGTACTAACCTCTCAAGTCTTTTTTGTATCCATTTAATATCTTCAATTTAAATAATCTTTTACAATTACTCATTGTTTGAGTTAAAATTACTCAGAATTACTCACAGTTAAATCTATGATTAAAAAAAATGTTAGTGTCAGGTTTGTGCTTTATCACAATTAAAAAATCTGATAAGATTTTAGTAATCTTTTATTGTGGGCCAGCCTTTAGTCAAAAAAAATTATGGAACAGAAGACGCAATAGAGATCTTTACCAAATTAAACTGTTTTTGGTGGTAAATGAAACATTATAACATTAACATTTGTCACATTAAAGTAATGCTTTTTTGTAATGTCTATTCAATGTTTTGTCTACCACAATATAATTTATTTGAATTTTATTACATTTTATAAATTTTATCTCTGCAAATATTGATGCATGTGATTAATTTGATTAATTAATGAACATCTTGTGTAATTATTCAGAGTAAAATTAGTCAGAATGTGTCTTGTGTGGCAGCCACCTATATTTAATTTTGTTTCATTGTAGTCTCTCGCAGTTTTTGAGGTTGTATTTGATAGGTCATCTAAGATCTTTGTGAAAACATGTCAATATCCCAAAGGGCAGAGTGGATTTATGAGGTAATTATAACCAGTATATCTCTCATTAAGCAGGTTGTTCAATTCCTGCATGGATTTTAGACTGTTTCACAGTTAATTTAATCAATGGATTTATTGGTTTTGTCTTCTGATCTTACACATGACCCTGGAAAAATCACTTTTCAAATTCCATTTACTTAAATGTTTGACCCAAATATATACCTATATATGAAGAGTTCAGATGCAAAAGCCTCTAAATGCCATTTGAAATTTTCTTCTTTAATGATGATTTTTATCAAGCTTGTAAGTTCAGTGATTTCACTTAAATGGCAATAATAATTACCTTTTAATTGTTATTTACGTGAAATTACTGAACTTAAATATACAAGTTTGATAAAAATCATCATTAAAGAAGAACATTTCAAATGGCATTTAGATGCTTTTGCATCTGAACTCTTCATATTTACCTATACCTATATATATATATATATATATACCTACCTATATATATATATATATATATATATATATATTGTATAATATATAAATGTCAGTGTGTGTGTGTGTGTGTGTGTGTGTGTGTGTGTGTATGTATATACAGTATATATATATATATATATATATATATATATATATATATATATATATATATATATATATGTGTGTGTGTGTGTTATTTTTGATTGCCTATCAATGGTTAAACGTGCTATTTGCCTGATTATTGTTGTAGTTACAAACTCAACCTGGAGCTCACTGCCAAACATAACCAGCCATACCAGCAGGGTGATTCTTTTCTTAGAATTTTTAGTAATACCATAGTTTATTCATGGTCTATATATCTCACAGTATGTGTAGTTTTGTCACATTACTTTTTCCAAAATGCAGTCTAAAATGGTTTGTTCCTATGGTCAGGAGACCATGTTAACAACGTCTCTGAGATAAAGAGTGCATGATCTTGAGTCTATACTGGGATTAGCACTTCCATGTTACCTTGCAAATAGGCAACCAATTCTGGATTGCAGTCTGCTACCTACCCAGTCCATTCCACTCTCATTCCAACAACCCCAGGAGCTCTTAGCACCCTTCCTCACGACTATAACACCAACACACAGTGTTGTTATTGAAAAGGGCTGATACGTGCGTATTGTTTGGCTGGACCTCTGGCTCCTACGCAGAAATGTGCGAGCAGCGTGCCAGGCAGCCCCTGTAGAAAAGCCCTTAATCCAATAAGACAAGCCCAAACTCAGAACAATGAGCACACGGCGTAGGAAGTCCAAATCCTGCAGTCACAGCAAAAGCCCCTCTGAATGTAAGGCTGTCATGCCAAACAGAGAAGCAGATGGACTTTCCCCGCTGCAGAAGGGTGGGGTGCTGCAGGCTGATTGAAGAAGGGAACTGCATTGCTGTTCAGTTGTCAGCTCTCTAATTTAAAGCATAGTTAATGCACAAGGAGCCATTTTCTATGCGTAAGAGTCTTTATTATTACCCGTGTATTCAGAATATTGCACGTTGAAGTAATGCAAAAAATTCTTCTGTCTTCATATGGAAGACAAGCTGAATTACATTTAATTTCAGGACTCAACAAACCTTGCTCATTTAAGCTGATGCCCCCTGGCCGCTGTGTCGTCCACTTGTTCATCTGCAGACTAGTGTATGGGGGAGTTGCGGTAGCAGTACCTTGGAGCAAACCACACACAAAAAAAACACACACAGAAAAGGATCTCTGTCAATTTTCCTTTTTTTTTGGTGTGCACTCATTTATTCTGACAGCCCTGACTCTCTTGTCATCGTGACTGCTCTGGGCAAGAATAGTGACTCATTGAACCCTATAGATACATCCGATTTTCATGTTTTTTTTCCCTATTTTGTGAGGCTAAGAAAGAGTCTAATCCAAATGCTGGTCTGGCTTCGCATACATGGATGTGCGGAAGACGTGCTGATGGGTAATCTTTTGAGACAGAGTGGGAAATGCAAGTGCTGTGCTTATCACAAACAACATTGGTCATCACTGTAAAAAAACATGTTGGCAGAGTTAGATTTAAATTGCCTGTAATTTTATGACCCTTTTCTGAGAAAATACGCTGTCTGGTTAAGTCACATGGATTTTGAGATTGAATGATGGTAGGTGTGTTTTTACTGTTTTTTTGAGGATATATTTCCCAAAAGTACTTTAAATAATAAACATCCAATGTTTGTTAAGGCCCTTTTTTGATGTTGCCTCAGTCGGATATCACAGGCATGTTTCGCAGCAGTGAAATTTTTGCCCTCAAAAAGCCATTATGCATTGGCCGGGAATCGAACCCGGGCCCGCGTGGCAGGCGAGAATTCTACCACTGAACCACCAATGCTTGTTGAGGCAAGTTTTGGATGTTGCCTTACTGGGATTTTACAAGCCATTTTTCGACATTGTGAAATTTTTGACGTCAAAAAACACATATGCATTGGCCGGGAATCGGAAGAAATTTACCACTGAACAACGATGCTTGTTAATGCCCTTTTTTGATGTTGCCTCAGTCGGATTTCACAGTCTATCCCTGGGTTTAATTCCCGGCCAATGCCTCAGTCGGATTTAACAGGCCATCTTTCGAAGGTGTGCAAATTTTGCCCTCAAAAAGAACTTCTGCATTGGCCGGGAATCGAACCCGGGCCTCCCGCGTGGCAGGCGAGAATTCTACCACTGAACCACCAATGCTTGTCAAGGACCTATTTTGACGTTGTCTCAGTCGGATTTAACAGGCCATCTTTCGATGGTGTGAAATTTTTGCCCTCAAAAAAACCCTCATGGATTGGCCGGGAATCGAACCCGGGCCTCCCACGTGGCAGGCGAGAATTCTACCACTGAACCACCAATGCTTGTCAAGGATCTATTTTTACGTTATCTCAGTCGGATTTAACAGGCCATCTTTCGATGGTGTGCAAATTTTGCCCTCAAAAAGAACTTCTGCATTGGCCGGGAATCGAACCCGGGCCTCCCGCGTGGCAGGCGAGAATTCTACCACTGAACCACCAATGCTTGTCAAGGACCTATTTTGACGTTGTCTCAGTCGGATTTAACAGGCCATCTTTCGATGGTGTGAATTTTTTGCCCTCAAAAAAACCCTCATGCATTGGCTGGGAATCGAACCCGGGCCTCCCACGTGGCAGCCGAGAATTCTACCACTGAACCACCAATGCTTGTCAAGGATCTATTTTTATGTTATCTCAGTCGGATTTAACAGGCCATCTTTCGATGGTGTGACATTTTTGCCCTCAGAAAAAACCCTTATGCATTGGCCGGGAATCGAACCCGGGCCTCCCGCGTGGCAGGCGAGAATTCTACCACTGAACCACCAATGCTTGTCAAGGCCTTATTTTGACGTTGTCGGATTTAACAAGCCATGTTTCGAAGCAGTGAAATTTTTACCCTCAAAATGCACTTTTGCATTGGCCGGGAATCATACCCGGTCTCCCTTTTGACGTTGCCTCTGTTGGATTTCACAGTCTATCTTTTGAAGGTGTGAAATTTTTGCCCTCAAAAAAACCCTTATGCATTGGCCGGGAATCGAACCCGGGCCTCCCGCGTGGCAGGCGAGAATTCTACCACTGAACCACCAATGCTTGATGGGCCCTATTTTGATGTTGCCTCAGTCAGATTTTACAGGCCATCTTTCGACAGTGTGATTTTTGACGTCAAAAAGCCCTATTTTGAAAAAAAAAAAAAAGCCCTATTTTGACGTTGTCTCAGTCGGATTGAACAGGCCATCTTTCGAAGGTGTGCAAATTAAGCCCTGAAAATACACTCATGCATTGGTATGAAGGTATGAATGTTGCCTCACTGGGATTTTACAGGCCATCTTTCGACAGTGTGAAATATACACCCTCATGCATTGGCCGGGAATCGAACCCAGGCCTCCCTGGGTTTGATTCCCGGCCAATGCCTCAGTCGGATTTAACAGGCCATCTTTCGAAGGTGTGCACATTTTGCCCGCAAAAAGAACTTCTGCATTGGCCGGGAATCGAACCCGGGCCTCCCGCGTGGCAGGCGAGAATTCTACCACTGAACCACCAATGCTTGTCAAGGCCCTAATTTGACGTTGTCTCATGCGGATTGAACAGTTTTGATTCCCGGCCACTTTTGCATTGGCCGGGAATCATACCCGGTCTCCCTTTTGACGTTGCCTCTGTTGGATTTCACAGTCTATCTTTTGAAGGTGTGAAATTTTTGCCCTCAAAAAAACCCTTATGCATTGGCCGGGAATCGAACCCGGGCCTCCCGCGTGGCAGGCGAGAATTCTACCACTGAACCACCAATGCTTGATGGGCCCTATTTTGATGTTGCCTCAGTCAGATTTTACAGGCCATCTTTCGACAGTGTGATTTTTGACGTCAAAAAGCCCTATTTTGAAAAAAAAAAAAAAAGCCCTATTTTGACGTTGTCTCAGTCGGATTGAACAGGCCATCTTTCGAAGGTGTGCAAATTAAGCCCTGAAAATATTTTTTATTAGCATTATTAATAATTTCGAAGCAGTGAAATTTTTACCCTCAAAATGCACTTTTGCATTGGCCGGGAATCATACCCGGTCTCCCTTTTGACGTTGCCTCTGTTGGATTTCACAGTCTATCTTTTGAAGGTGTGAAATTTTTGCCCTCAAAAAAACCCTTATGCATTGGCCGGGAATCGAACCCGGGCCTCCCGCGTGGCAGGCGAGAATTCTACCACTGAACCACCAATGCTTGATGGGCCCTATTTTGATGTTGCCTCAGTCAGATTTTACAGGCCATCTTTCGACAGTGTGATTTTTGACGTCAAAAAGCACATGCATTGGCCGGGAATCGGAAGAATTTTACTACTGAACAACGATGCTTGTTAATTCCCTTTTTTGATGTTGCCTCAGTCGGATTTCTCAGGCCATCTTTCGAAGAAGTGAAATTTTTACCCTCAAAATGCACTTTTGCATTGGCCGGGAATCATACCCGGGGCTATCTTTCGAAGGTGTGAAATTTTTGCTCTCAAAATGCACTCATGCATTGGCCGGGAATTGAACCCGGGCCTCCCGCGTGGCAGGCCATCTTTCGACAGTGTGAAATATATACCCTCATGCACTGGCCGGGAATTGAACCCAGGCCTCCCTGGGTTTGATTCCCGGCCAATGCCTCAGTCGGATTTAACAGGCCATCTTTCAAAGGTGTGCAAATTTTGCCCTCAAAAAGATCTTCTGCATTAGCCGGGAATCGAACCCAGACCTCCCACATGGCAGGTGAGAATTCTACCACTGAACCACCAATGCTTGTTGAAGCCCTATTTTGACGTTGTCTCAGTCGGATTGAACAGGCCATCTTTCGAAGGTGTGCAAATTAAGCCCTGAAAATACACTCATGCATTGGTATGAAGGTATGAATGTTGCCTCACTGGGATTTTACAGGCCATCTTTCGACAGTGTGAAATATACACCCTCATGCATTGGCCGGGAATCGAACCCAGGCCTCCCTGGGTTTGATTCCCGGCCAATGCCTCAGTCGGATTTAACAGGCCATCTTTCGAAGGTGTGCACATTTTGCCCGCAAAAAGAACTTCTGCATTGGCCAGGAATCGAACCCGGGCCTCCCGCGTGGCAGGCGAGAATTCTACCACTGAACCACCAATGCTTGTCAAGGCCCTAATTTGACGTTTTCTCAGTCGGATTGAACAGGCCATCTTTCGAAGGTGTGCAAATTAAGCCCTCAAAATACACTCATGCATTGGTATGAAGGTATGAATGTTGCCTCACTGGGATTTTACAGGCCATCTTTCGACAGTGTGAAATATACACCCTCATGCATTGGCCGGGAATCGAACCCAGGCCTCCCTGGGTTTGATTCCCGGCCAATGCCTCAGTCGGATTTAACAGGCCATCTTTCAAGGTGTGCACATTTTGCCCTCAAAAAGAACTTCTGCATTGGCCGGGAATCGAACCTGGGCCTCCCGCGTGGCAGGCGAGAATTCTACCACTGAACCACCAATGCTTGTCAAGGCCCTATTTTGACGTTGTCTCAGTCGGATTGAACAGGCCATCTTTCGAAGGTGTGCAAATTAAGCCCTCAAAATACACTCATGCATTGGTATGAAGGTATGAATGTTGCCTCACTGGGATTTTACAGGCCATCTTTCGACAGTGTGAAATATATACCCTCATGCATTGGCCGGGAATCGAACCCAGGCCTCCCTGGGTTCGATTCCCGGCCAATGCCTCAGTCGGATTTAACAAGCCATGTTTCGAAGCAGTGAAATTTTTACCCTCAAAATGCACTTTTGCATTGGCCGGGAATTATACCCGGTCTCCCTTTTGATGTTGCCTCTGTTGGATTTCACAGTCTATCTTTTGAAGGTGTGAAATTTTTGCCCTCAAAATACACTCATGCATTGGCCGGGAATTGAACCCGGGCCTCCCGCGTGGCAGGCGAGAATTCTACCACTGAACCACCAATGCTTGTTGGGGCAAGTTCTGGATGTTGTCACATCCCGATTTTACAGGCCATCTTTCGACAGTGTGAAATAAATACCCTCATGCATTGGCCGGGAATCGAACCCAGGCCTCCCTGGGTTTGATTCCCGGCCAATGCCTAAGTCGGATTTAACAGGCCATGTTTCAAAGCAGTGAAATTTTTACCGTCAAAATGCACTTTCGCATTGGCCGGGAATCATACCCGGTCCCCTTTTTGATGTTGCCTCTGTTGGATTTCACAGTCTATCTTTCGAAGGTGTGACATTTTTGCCCTCAAAATACACTCATGCATTGGCCAGGAATTGAATCCGGACCTCCCGCGTGGCAGGCGAGAATTCTACCACTGAACCACCAATGTTTGTTGCGATAAGTTTTGGATGTTGCCATACCCGGATTTAACAGGCCATCTTTCGAAGGTGTGCAATTTTTGCCCTCACTGATTGGCCGGGAATCAAACCCAGGCCTCCCTCAAGGCAGGCAAGAATTTTACCACTGAACCACCAATGCTTGTTAAGGCCCTATTTTGACGTTGTCTCAGTCGGATTTAACAGGCCATCTTTTGAAGGTGTGCAAATTTTGCCCTCAAAATGCACTCATGCATTGGCCGGGAATCGCACCTGGGCCACAGCGTGGCAGGCAAAAATTCTACCACTGAACCACCAATGCTTGTCTGGGCAACTTGGTTACAGTAATATAAGGGTGCCCAAATTTGATCAAAATCTTTTAGTTTCCCTTTAACAACGTAAGCAAGTTTTTCCAAGGCAAGGTTGCTGGTCATTTCTTTAATCCAATTTACATGTCTATTATAAATAATGGTATAAAATCATTACAATTTGCACAAAAACAAACAATGTTTATTTTACACTGTGTATACTCTAAATGAACTATTTTGACTCATTATTATAGACACGGGAATTTAATTTGATTTGCTAATGCTGTTTTTTCTTTCTTTCACAGTCTTAAAACTACACTGAAAAAGAAATTAGCAAATGATACCGTGGATCTGTCTGGTATCCCACTTTCTGGGCGTGATTTGCATCGTGTGGCATACTACCTTCAGAACAATGGTTCATCTGTGACAGCAGTGGACATCAGCTTCACAGAGCTCCAGGATGAGAGCTTGCGACTTCTATTACCATTTTTAGGAGTGCTACCCAAACTCACCACACTTGCCATCAACGGTAACCGACTGACTGTAGCTATCCTTAAAGACCTGATAGAGGTGGTTAAGGACCCCAAAAAGTTTCCCAATTTGGCCTGGGTGGATCTGGGCAACAATGTGGACATTTTTACAGTGCCTCAGCCATTGCTGGTCGCACTACGCAGACGCTTTGGAATGAGAAGCAGCCTGCCTACCATCTACGAATACAGCGAGGGCCATGGCAGCAGCAGCTGCCTAGAGACTTCTATTGAGGAAATCAGTGTGTTTGAGGAAGAGGAGGATGAAATTGAAGACCATCTGATGCTGGAGCCCTGGAGTGTAGAAGAGAAAAATACACTACATTTCTGTGAGAGGTGATGGACCCTGGTTCCTTGTGGTTTGTTGTATTGTTCTTTTGTTGTTCTTATACCCTAAATTACAATGTATCAACATTGTAAAAGCATGAAGCGCCCCTTCAACACAAACCCAAACTTGAGTGTCATGAGACATAAAGTTGTTGCATGGAGGTGGGATTTTTAAAGTATTGAAAGGGGAAGGAGTATCAGGACACGTTCCACACTCCCACCATCTTTATTCTTAGTCCAGTTGCTGCAGAAAGAACCAGCCAATTGTTTGCCATGTTACAGTAAACTTAAATTTAGGGTCAAACACTGACTGACCACATACTGTATAACAAATTTGGAACACGTAAACCCATTACCACAAGCCAGTCTTTGCCACCCACATCAGCAGCCGATGTGAATATTTTAAGTTTAAGTTTTTTTAAGACAGATACAGTCAAATGCTCCCCTCTGAGAAGGCTTTTGTCCAGGGTACATTCGCCTCAATTAGAAGAGAGCGAGGAGAGGCGAGAGAAGAGAAGAGAGAAAAGGGGCTGCTGTAGTGCCTGCGGGCTAGAAGAGAGACTAATGTCTGTGTTTGAGTCTGTGTGTGTGTGTGATGTTGTTCCGATGCAAATGTAGCTTTAGCCAGAGCTCATTAAACAGGACACAGGCAGCCGAAAGACTAACAATGCGACATGAACGACGTGATTATTTTTTTTTTTAAATCGCATCCAGTTAGCTGTGAGAGGTAACATTACACGACGCGTAAACACCTGGCAGCGTCACATCAGCACAAGAACCATGTTTGTATGGTCACAGTGGAATTGATTTCAGTGTTTTATAAAAGAAATATGTCAATATTTTGTATTTTTTAAACAAATTTGATGTAACAAGAGTTAATTTATTAATTATTAATGCTGTGTGTGTGCGAACGCATGAGTGTTTGACAGTAAACGCGACCTTTTGAGTTGTTTTATGATGCCCTTTGCTCCACAGGAGGTGTTTCCTTTACAGACGCGTGTCTGATTTGCACTTTACATGGCGGGCTTTTCTAGTTGGCTGGCCATCTCCAGACGTTTTCGTTGTTTTTTTGTAATGTTTATGACTCCAACGTCTGTACTTTAATTGTAGTTCAATGTTCAGCTCTAGTATAAATCTCACAAACGGTGTGATTCTAATGGCTTTGAGCACCTGGATGTTCTTTCTGTTTTATGATTAACACTAATGAATGATTGTTCTTGCTATGTGAAATAAACACTGTGTGTAAAAAAATGGACATTCATGTGTTTGTGAGATGACAAAAATGATCCTTTTATAAGGGGCTGCTTTTGACAACATGCCTCGCAGACAGGTTGAACAGGAACTGGATCCATCCTGTTTTTACCTGCCAGATGTGTTTTTCTCTCATTTGTTTGCCAGAATGCATGTGCAGTAAGTAATTGCAGGAGTCAGCAGTGCTGTCAGTAAATACTGGGTTGTGTCGATATATTTTCTAACTTGATGAATGGAGTTAGACTTGGTTAGATCTAACAAAAATAAGTATTACAAGCGGTAGCACCCTGGTATTGAGTGATTTCTATACTTATAAATGGTGATATTTATTAAAGAATATCAGTCCCAAAACATGGTATTTTAGATAGCAAGTATGTGCTTTCCAGTATGTGATGTTGTCTTGTACCAAACGAAAAGCTCATTTTGACGAGGTTTTCTTTCCCTCTTCATTTCTCATCCCAGTGTGATCAATAGTGAGGGTTTCTCTGTGTCTCTGTTTGCTTAATGAGAACAGTGCTCTGTTTTAGCAGACAGCACTCTCTTAATGAGACTCCATAATTCATTTCAACAGCTGGCAGCTTTCACAGGCAGCCTCTGGATCTCTGCGACATATATAAAGCTCTAATTTACTAATGCAGCATTCTCATTATCTTTTTATTTTAGTTTATTTGAAGAAAAAAACATACTCAATAAGTTCTCCTTCATATGTTTAGGATTGTTTTATTCATATAGTGGATGAATATATATATTGGAATATATGTTTAACCCCCCCCAATAATTAATTTCCCTTAATAATTCTCTTAATATTCTATGCATAATATGGTTAAATAAATTAAATGTATTTAAATGAAAACATTGGGCAACACTTTACAAGAAGATTTCATTAGATAACGTTAGTGAAGTAGTTACTGTAACAAACTAATAATGAACAATAATACTTTCACAGCATGTATGAATCTTAGTTACATTTATTCCAACGCATTCTCACCCCAAGGCGTCACCTTTGACCATGCTTCAATATTTGACGTTTTAGGCGCCCTTTAGCGTCACTTACATCATGACGCGATCCTACGGCGTCATCAAACTGACGCTAAAGGAAAGCGTCTGTTAGAGGACGCGGTTAGGTTTAGGTGTGGGGGTAGGGTACACGCGATCCTAGGGCGTCATCTTACTGACGCTAAAGGGCGCCTAAAGCGTCAGATATTGAAGCATGTCCAAATGCTTCCCAAGGCGTCAGTTAGGTGACGCCTTGGGAGTGAGAATGGGCTGTTTATTCCTAAAGGTAATGAATAAAGGTAGCCTACATAAATACATAAGAAGTAAAATTCTTTCACAAAATTGTTGGTTTTTTTTCATTCAGGGATTTGCACTGCTCAAATTTATATGGAGATGTTTTCAATGAAAATATTATCCATTATTTTTTTTAAATAATGTGATGTGTTTGTGTAACGTTTTTAAATATATACATAAAAAGTAAAAATATTGCAAGAAACTGATTTTGTAGTCATGTGATTTGCACTGCTCAAGTTTATACCAAGAGAATTTAAATGAAAAGATTATACATTTATTTTTTTAACAATGTGGTGTGTTTAAATAAATACATAAAAAGTAATTATTTGCACAAAATTGATTTTGTCATCCCGATTTTTATATATACAATGTAGGCTAATGTGTTTATTTACAAGGTTTTATAAATACATAAAAAAGAACAATTATTGCATACATTTGATTAAGTCTAACTGGGTTTTTGTACTGGTCCTTTGGTAATCTGGTGGTGTGGAATAAAACATCGGTAGCGAGTTTGAAGCTTTTTGTTGGTTTTACAGTAACACTGTAACCCTGAAAATGTCAATGACCTTTGATTCGTTCAACTCCCCAATGCACATGACAGGAAAAAGCAGCTTCAATCCTCTTGTGTGAAGTGCAGTTGTGCCAGATGATTTATGAAGGTTCACTGCCCTTTATGAACAGTGTGTTTTAAGACATATCTCGTGCGTTTGTGGTTGATTTGTTCCATGTGTTTGGTCATTTCAATGACCTTGGTTGCAAAATTCAGTTGTTTTTTTTACCAGACAAATGGTCCAGCTGCCTGTCTCTGGGGTGTCTTTCAGTGTCTCTGGGGGTTTTTACTTGCACCTTTTATGGGCTTAACAACAAGCCGTGAAACTCAAATCGGCATGAAATTAATGACACAAGGGAATTTACGCGTTTGTAACACATAGTGTTCCTAGAAAACCAGAAGGTTCTGGGAAAACTAAACTGGACTGGTGCAACTCTTCTGGGTATTTTGAAATTTCCTGTAACACGGTCATGTTTTCAGACACAACATATGAGCAGATGTGATCTAAATTCACAATGCAAATTACTATGTTTAATAGTAGCTTATTTAATGATGGTTACATAAAAATGTTAATGTATTAAGTTTAAATACATAAAACATTTAACATTTCATTTAAATGAAATAGATCATCAATGGAAGTAACATCATCGAAATATGTATGTTTTACAAAAAAGTATAAGCAAGTTTTTGAGATGAGATACAACTTCTGACTGAGTGATAACAAAGTTTGCCCAGTTTGTTATCCTTTCATTTAGTAGGTCTACTTCAATTTCAGTTTACAGATAGCCTGCTGAAGGTTCACGTTTTATGGTCCATGTCGCCCCCAACTGGACAAATGTTTGAACTACTCTAACATGTGAAGGACCAAAAGATCTGCAAAGATGACCGCAAATAAAGTCTAGACATAAAATATAAACTAACAGAAAATAAAACGGAAATGTATATATATTCAACCCTTAAACAGGCAATGTGTCTCATGAGATACATAGTTTTTATTGTATTTTTGGGGGGCATAAGAAAGATTTTTTTCAACAGATCTTTAATCACTTATGAGCTTGGTCTGTCTGTATGCTGTGTGAGGATTTGCTTCACATTTTTTCTGTGATCAATTAGTCAGCCTGACCTAAATCCAACATGGTTGCCAGTGCCAGTGGTGTAGAACATTCAGACATTTAGATTACTAAATATATTAAACTTACTTTTCTTCTGAAAAAAAAAGAATACTGCTAACATTAATTGTGAACATTGTCTTAAGGTGCTGAAGGAGAAAATGAAGTAATATGTTGTTATTTAACACATTTTGAAATGTATGTCTCCTGAGACACATTGCCTGTTTAAGGTTTAACATATACAGTACAATTTTAACTAAATCTGATATGCAAATGGGCTGGCTGGGTCAGAGTGTTAAGATCATGTCTATGGTTAAGATGGTGGAGTCACCGCAGCCTGCAGGAGAGAGAATGCAGTTGTTTATTTCCACATCCTTGCTCTCACACTCTCAAGTTCAACGCTCAGGTGAGAACAGGCACACGACACGCTTATCTATCTAGCTATCTGAGAGAGAGAGAGAGAGAGAGAGAGAGAGAGGGGGGGGGGTGGTAAAGTTCATATCATTCATGTAGTATTAGATTACAAGCAAGATTGCTTTTACTTTTGACAAGTGAAAGAAAGTTGAGTATTTGCCATGTGTCAGAGTGAAGTGATGCATGTAGGCCTACTAGCCAAAGTAAACAAACCTGAGAAAGAAGTGGCCAAGTTACAGTAATGAAATATGTTTCCGTGAAAACTTGCAGAGATAGTTTACTCACCCACGTTGTTCCAAAACCCGTAAGACTCACTTTTGTTTACCTTATGACTAAAAATGAAGATTTTTTTAATGATTTCTGAGAGCTTTCTGTCCCTCCACTGACAGCTATGCAACTGACACTTTAACGCTTCAAGTAGTTCAAAAAACTATGAATTAAGTGTTTTAGTCCAAAATTTCGTTCACTTTATATGATGAACAGATTTAATTTAGGTTTTAAGGACAAGAGGGTGTCTATTATAGTAGCCTAATTACAGCAATGGCAAAATTTAAATGTTTGGGTCAACTATCCATTTATGGCAAACATTTCTAACAGTTTATTATGAAGTGTCGAAGCCACCTTTGTGAGAAACTAAATCAACAAGTGGAATTTGGAAACAAATGTTCCATGAAAAAAGGGATTAAACTAGCCCTATTTAAAATGGTCGTGTTTTACAGAAGTCAGCAGATTATTGCTAAAGTGAAAGCGCTTGAAAAAATTAAAATATGAAAAACTTAAGGGAGTTTAAAACTTACGTTAAATCAAATACTGTACCTACTTAATATGTATTCTTTTCTTTTATAAAATATTTTACAAAATATTTTTTTATAAAATTACTATAGAATCAAAGCCATATATCTAACCAAGTTGTGTTCAAAATTTGAAGTTGATATCACAAAAGTTTTGAGATTTTGTTTAGGCATAATCCCAAAAAGCCAGGTGACTTACATTCAATTCAATTTAATTGTATGCATTCTGCCATAACAAATTAAAACTTCTGTCCAAATATCACCTCCGTCACAATATGGAATTTTGAGACTTAGACCTTTCTGACAATATGTGTTTTGTCAAGATCAAAAAAGGCTTTGATCATAAATTATGAAACATGACAATGCCCAAAGGGAGAGGAGCCCCTTAAAAGAATTTAGAGTACCGTTTCTATGGTAACACAACGTCCAATTTGAAAACGGGTTTAACAGGCTGAATCTTGAGGTCGTAAACTTTCGAATGATATATGATTTGTCAATAGATCAGGTGAAGAATGGGATATAATTGTTTTAATCATACAGTAGCAGTAACAGTTAACAGATTAATGACATGGTCCTTTTTATATCCTAATCAGGAGACACAACTCATAAAATCCAAATCAAATATTTTTCAAAATTGTTTTGGATATGTTTTATTTAAGTCCACATGATATTTAAAAAATTTAATGAAATTAGTATTATTATTATTATTATTTTGCTTAACATTTTCCACTCTTGCTTGTTAAAGTGTTAAACGCTAAAACTGATTTTTTCACTAAACGCATTACAGGTGATATGTGTGCTTACGCATTTAACATCGGTGTATAGAATTGTTTTAAAAAAATATGAGAAATTGAAGTCGTATTTAATTTAACCGAGACTAAATAAATCTGGCTCCTTAAAGGGATTTTCATTTACGCACCCCGTTTGACCGTTATGCATTTATTTCTTCTGCTGAACACAAAAAATATATATATACTTTGAAGAATGCAGTGTTGTGCAAGTTACTTCCAAACTGTAATACATTAGGTATTACTTGTTTGTTACTGTTATTTGAAAGTAATTCATTACCTTACAATATTACTGTCCCAGAATTGTAATGCGTTACATTACTCATGTATTACTTTTGAGTTACTTTCACCAAAATAACTAAGTAGAACTTAACTTTTGGGCTGTAACAATATGCAATATGAAACCGAAATCGCGATTCGCCACCAGTGTTGGGAGTAACGCATTACAAAAGTAGCCTAATACATTACAGTAATGTCACCGGGGTCAAGACCAAGGGTAATCTACCACACTCCGGAGGAGCAGTCACCAAAGGACACCAAGAGACAGACGACAGAAGTGGGTTCAAGAGTAACTTTTTTTATTAAGTTTAAAAAAAGAATAAAAGTAGGGACAGGCAGTGACTCTTCTCGTTGGCAGGCTCGTTGCATAGGCTCGTAGGACTGACAGTGACTTCTCTCGTCGTCAGGCTCGTTGCATAGGCTCGTAGGACTGACAGTGACTTCTCTCGTCGTCAGGCTCGTTGCATAGGCTCGTGGGACTGACCGTGACTTCTCTCGTCGTCAGACTCGTTGAATAGGCTCGTAGGACTGACAGTGACTTCTCTCGTCGTCAGGCTCGTTGCATAGGCTCGTAGGACTGACAGTGACTTCTCTCGTCGTCAGGCTCGTTGCATAGGCTCGTGGGACTGACAGTGACTTCTCTCGTCGTCAAACTCGTTGCATAGGCTCGTAGGGCTGACAGTGACTTCTCTCGTCGTCAGGCTCGTTGCATAGGCTCGTGGGACTGACAGTGACTTCTCTCGTCATCAGGCTCGTTGCATAGGCTCGTGGGACTGACAGTGACTTCTCTCGTCGTCAAACTCGTTGCATAGGCTCGTAGGACTGACAGTGACTTCTCTCGTCGTCAGGCTCGTTGCATAGGCTCGTGGGACTGACAGTGACTTCTCTCGTCGTTAAACTCGTTGCATAGGCTCGTAGGACTGACAGTGACTTCTCTCGTCGTCAGGCTCGCTGCATAGGATGACTGGACGACAGCAGGAGGAGATACTCGATTCAGCAGCTCTGTTTTACTTTAACACAGACAGGAGGACAGATGAGGATGTCACTATTAACTCTGTGTGTCGTACTCACACGACTGGATGCCAGCAGGAGGAGATACTCAGTTCAGCAGCTCTGTTTTACTTCAACACAGACAGGAGGACAGATGAGGATGTCACTATTAACTCGGTGTGTTGTACTCACACGACTGGATGACAGCGAGAGGGGATACTCAGTTCAGCAGCTCTGTTTTACTTAACACCGGTAGGAGGACAGATGAAGAGGTCACTATTAACTTTGTGTGTCGTACTCACACGACTGGATGACAGCAGGAGGAGATACTCAGTTCAGCAGCTCTGTTTTACTTCAACACAGACAGGAGGACAGATGAAGAGGTCACTATTAACTCTGTGTGTTGTACTCACACGACTGGATGACAGCAGGAGGAGATACTCAGTTCGGCAGCTCTGTTTTACTTCAACACAGACAGGAGAGCAGATGGGGATGTCACTATTAACTCTGTGTGTTGTACTCACACGACTGGATGACAGCAGGAGGAGATACTCAGTTCAGCAGCTCTGTTTTACTTCAACACAGACAGGAGGACAGATGAAGAGGTCACTATTAACTCTGTGTGTTGTACTCACACGACTGGATGACAGCAGGAGGAGATACTCAGTTCAGCAGCTCTGTTTTACTTCAACACAGGCAGGAGAGCAAATGAGGATGTCACTATTAACTCTGTCTGTTGTACTCACACGACTGGATGACAGCAGGAGGAGATACTCAGTTCAGCAGCTCTGTTTTACTTCAACACAGACAGGAGGACAGATGAGGATGTCACTATTAACTCTGTGTGTCGTACTCACACGACTGGATGCCAGCAGGAGGAGATACTCAGTTCAGCAGCTCTGTTTTACTTCAACACAGACAGGAGGACAGATGAGGATGTCACTATTAACTCGGTGTGTTGTACTCACACGACTGGATGACAGCGAGAGGGGATACTCAGTTCAGCAGCTCTGTTTTACTTAACACCGGTAGGAGGACAGATGAAGAGGTCACTATTAACTTTGTGTGTCGTACTCACACGACTGGATGACAGCAGGAGGAGATACTCAGTTCAGCAGCTCTGTTTTACTTCAACACAGACAGGAGGACAGATGAAGAGGTCACTATTAACTCTGTGTGTTGTACTCACACGACTGGATGACAGCAGGAGGAGATACTCAGTTCGGCAGCTCTGTTTTACTTCAACACAGACAGGAGAGCAGATGGGGATGTCACTATTAACTCTGTGTGTTGTACTCACACGACTGGATGACAGCAGGAGGAGATACTCAGTTCAGCAGCTCTGTTTTACTTCAACACAGACAGGAGGACAGATGAAGAGGTCACTATTAACTCTGTGTGTTGTACTCACACGACTGGATGACAGCAGGAGGAGATACTCAGTTCAGCAGCTCTGTTTTACTTCAACACAGACAGGAGGACAGATGAAGAGGTCACTATTAACTCTGTGTGTTGTACTCACACGACTGGATGCCAGCAGGAGGAGATACTCAGTTCAGCAGCTCTGTTTTACTTCAACACAGACAGGAGGACAGATGAAGAGGTCACTATTAACTCGGTGTGTTGTACTCACACGACTGGATGACAGCAGGAGGAAATACTCGGTTCAGCAGCTCTGTTTTACTTCAACACAAGCAGGAAGACAGATGAAGATGTCACTATTAACTCGGTGTGTTGTACTCACACGACTGGATGACAGCTGGGGGAAATACTCGATTCAGCAGCTCTGTTTTACTTCAACACAGGCAGGAGAGCAGATCAGAAAAAAACTCTTAAAGTTATGGGTCGATCTCATCCATCAGAGACTCAGAGAGAACACAGTTGTTTGATCTCACCACACTCGTGCATAAATCACTCTTGGAAATCTTCACACGTGTTTGTTTCACTCTTTCAGACACTGCAACTCACTCTACCATCACAGTGATTAAAACAACTCGCCTCTCTTCTCTTCATAGGATGGATGATCCAAAGACAAATGATCTCACAGAGATGAACAAGGAACCAGCCTTATCCTGCCGCCCGCTGTCACTGCTCTAATCCCCTCGAGCACTTGTGTGAAGTTCTCCCAATGCAAAAGCTTCCTCCTATGCTTCAAGCCTCTCTCTTTATATTCTTCCCTCCCGTCATGAGATTCAATGAAGCGCTGCTCATTGGCTTCAGCTGGCGCTCATTATAGTCAGAAATGTTTACCAAAAGCCGGCCCGGTGTTACACCGGCACTTCTTCCCCCTGGAAACGAGTCAATATTTTTTTTGGTTCCTAGTTGGTTCACCCGGTGACACCCTCCCCCACCGGATCCGTTCTAGTCCCGAGAACGGGGTCCAGACACCCAGTCTCCATACCTAGTAGGAGGTACTCCTCGGGTCTCCCTTTGGGAATGTCGAATTGGTTGTACGGGCTCTTCCTCCCTTGGTTCAGGAGTGGGGGCTCTAGGGACCACAACCCAACCCATCAAAGGTGGTACAGGGGCCACAGGTGCCGGTGGCACCTCAGTCTCTTGCCGCGGATAGTTGGGGCAAGGGCGAAGCAGGTTTCGGTGCAAGATTCTCACGGGGCCAGTCTTCCCCTCTGGCCGAATGGCATAGACGGGCTGGTCCGGCCTCTGTCGTTTCTCCACCACATACGGCACGATTTCCCACCGGTCGCTGAGCTTCCCCTTCCCCTGGCGCCGGTTATCTCGCACCAGCACCCGTTCTCCAGGTAACAAAGGGGCCTCTCGAGCAGTGCGGTCATACAGACGTTTGTTCTTCTGGGCGGCCGCGTCGAGGTGCTTGGACACTTTCTCATACGCAGAGTGTAGTTGGCGATGGTGTCGGTGTACCCATTCGGTGGTGGTAGCGGGGGCCTCAGCCGTTGCTGCCCCTAGTAGCAGATCTGTGGGCAGACGCACATGTCTCCCAAACATCAGGTAAGCAGGGGCATAACCCGTAGTGCTATGGACACTGTTGTTGTAGGCCTGCA
This sequence comes from Pimephales promelas, assembly GCF_016745375.1. The sequence goes on along the minus strand of NW_024121120.1, from coordinate 402,837 downwards.
CCAGGGCCGGGAGGCTATCCGTCCAGTAACCCTGATGGTCCGCATCCAGAGTCCCCAGTAAACTTAGAAGCGTCTGATTGAAACGCTCGCACCCCCCGTTTCCCTGTGGATGGTATGGGGTGGTGTGGGTCTTCTTGCATCCGTACAATTGGCATAATTCTTGGATGACACGGGACTCGAAATTCGGCCCTTGGTCCGAGTGGAGTGTTTCGGGACATCCAAAGGGCTGGAAGACGTGTCTCCACAGAGCACCGGCAGTGGTGGTGGCGGTCTGATCCAAAGTCGGTATTGCCCAGGCATACTTGGTGAACAAGTCAGTGACTACTAAGATGTTCTGGTAGCGATCCATTGGGCGGCTCAAGGTCAGGAAGTCCATAGCCAACATATGCAACGGGGCTCTGGGCCTCACCGGGACCATGGGGGCCCTCACGTCTCGTCGGGTTTTGAACAGCGTACAGCGGGGGCATCCCTGCACATACGTCCCCACTGATTCTTCCATCCCGCTCCAGAAGAAGTGCCGGCGCAGCAGTGACACTGTTCGTTCTTGGCCCTGATGCCCTAGTTGATCGTGGTAGGCCTGAAGCAACGGCCGGATTTGGGCTCTAGGCACCACCACCTGATAGACCATCTCATGGGTCTTCGAGTCCAAGACAGACCTACAGATTACTCCCTCCCGCAACTTCAATCTCTTCCAGTGTCCCAGAAGCTTCTTCAATCCCACGGGATGTTCCCGTCGTTCGTCCGCCCCGGGGAGTCGATTCTGCTCCAGGCAAACCCGCAGGATAGCCAACTCCTCATCCTGTTCCTGCCGCCCTCTCCATCGGTGGGGGTCCCATCCCCAACTTGCCGGTACTCCATCCGATCGCATTCCCTGCGCCTCTACTATTCCTACCATCAGCCCTTCCTCTGATTCCAGTCCTGGGGTTCCCCCTTCCCCCACCGGTGGTAATCGTGACAGGACATCAGCATTTATGTGTTCGCGGCCTGGTCGATACTGCAACCGATAATTGAAATTGGCGAGCTGGGCCACCCACCTCTGCTCCACTGCCCCTAGCTTTGCGGTTTGGAGGTGGACTAATGGACTGTTGTCGGTCACCACCAATACTTCCGCTCCCCACAAGTAGTCCTTGAACTTCTCGCACAAAGCCCACTTCAGGGCCAGCAGCTCGATTTTAAAAGAGCTGTAGTTGGCATCATTCCGCTCTGCTGGATGGAGACTCCGGCTGGCGTAAGCGATGACCCTCTCTGTTCCGTCTCGTCGCTGGGCCAGTACGGCTCCCAATCCGCGGTTGCTAGCGTCAGTGTAAAGTACAAAGGGTCGGGTGAAATCAGCGTAAGCTAAAATGGGGGCCTGCAGCAATTCCTGCTTCAGCCTCTGAAAGGCGGTCTCACACTCTGGGGTCCAAGTAATCATGGGGGAGCTCCGGCTCCGTGAAGAACCAGATCCGGCCAGCAGCTGGTTCAAGGGTTTTGCAATTTTTGAGAAGTCTTTTATGAAGCGCCTGTAGTAGCCGACAAATCCCAGGAAGGACCGCACCTGCCTGATGGTTTTTGGTGGAACCCAACCCTGCACTGCAGATACCTTCTCCGGGTCGACAGCCACTCCTGCGGCACTCACTCGGTGCCCCAAGAACTGGACCTCCTTCTTAAAGAGCTGGCATTTCCCTGGCTGGAGCTTTAGTCCATACCGCCTCATAGCACGGAAAACTTGCTCCAGATGCAACAGGTGAGAGTCAAAGTCGGGAGAATAGACGATCACATCATCCAAGTACACCAGGGTAGAGTCCATCAACTGTCCTCCCAGGCATCGCTGCATCAGCCTCTGGAAGGTCGCAGGGGCGTTACAGAGTCCGAAGGGCATACGATCCCACTCAAACAGGCCAAAGGGGGTGGTAAATGCGGTCTTTTCTCGGTCCTGCTCCTCCACCCGCACCTGCCAGTAGCCACTCGCCAAGTCAAGGGTGGAATACCAGGCGGCGTTGGTCAGTCCCGTAAGGGAATCCTCAATCCGGGGCAGGGGGAAAGCGTCCTTCTTGGTGACAAGGTTCAACTTGCGATAATCCACGCAAAATCTCCAAGAGCCGGTCTTCTTTCGGACCAGGACAATTGGGGCGGCCCATGGGCTGCTGCTCTCTCGAATAACTCCGCGTCTCAGCATCCCCTTTAATAAGGCACGAATCTCAGAGTATAAGGTTGGAGGTACCGGCCGGTACCGCTCTCGACTAGGCGGAGCATCTCCGGTAGGTATAACGTGTTTGACGATGTCGGTGCATCCATAGTCTTCCTCATGGGTGGAGAAGACGCCTTGCCACTTGGCCAACAGACCCTGGAGTCGGCGCGTTTGTTCTTCCTGTAGGCCCTCCCCCTGCAGGGACTCGCTCTGCAAATGGGTCGGCATGTTGCATGCAGCGGGACCAGGACCAGATTCCTCCCTTGCAAGACCGACCTCGACCACCGTTGCGCTCACTTGGCAGAAGCGGACCTCCTGCTCCTCCCTCACCTGATGGGAATCCACTGGCGTAATTCGGGTCAACCGTTGGTGACGATGGAGTTGGACAGGGTAAGTGTTTGTGTTCCTCACTTTTACTGCAATCCGGCCTCGACGGGCCACTGTTAACCCCCGAGCAACTTCGACGGACTGACACTCCCAGTGGGGCTCAATAAGGACATACTCTTCTCGACCATAGGCCCGCTCAGGAAGACGAACCCAGACCACAGCCTCACTCCGGGCAGGAATAGAGATGGCGTATCGACATACCACTCGACCAGAGTCTTCCCGATCTTGTTGGGAGCTGGCCACCTGTACCCGTCGACAGTCGGTGATAACCCGTTCCCACTCTCGCTTCTCGGCTACAGAAGTAGAATGAAGAGGACCAGCCTGGAACAGTTCTTCCCAACAGTCCATGATTACATTCATCCCCAACAAAGCACGATGTTCCCCCAGACAGGAGTCCCGCACAATCACTACCCCCTTCTGTGGGATCGTGGTGCCCTGGACCTCAAAATCAGTCACCTGGTATCCGATATAGGGAATGTTCAGGCCATTTGCTCCTCGCAAGGTGAGCCAGGGGACTTCAGCCTCTAGTAAATGATGGGCGTCGAACAGATCTCTGGACAGACTCTCGGCAAACATGGTGACCTGGGATCCTGTATCTACCAGGCAACGAACAATAACTCCATTGACCTTAATCTCCACGACGGGACAACGTCCCACCAAGCTGTCTCGTGGAGCTGAACTTGGAAAGGGGTCCATCCACTTGACCCACAGTGGCCGGTCGTCCTAAAAACCCCCTTGCGAGTTACGCCGGGAGCTGCATTGGCGGCTATAGTGACCTGGCTCCCTGCAGTTGTTACAGATCGGGCGCCCTTGCTCATCCCACTGGAACCTGGAACTGAGTGGTCGGCCGGTACGTCTTCCCGGATCTCTCTCTCCATCAGAATATGACCGGTCTCGGAGCAAAGGCGGGGGCTCTGGCCGTCCACGGCGGAGCTCTCCCAGAATAGTCTTTGAGAACTCAGCCATTTCTTCCCGAACGTCTTTCATCAGCTCTGCACGGAAGGCTTGTTTCCAATCCGTCAATTCAGGCAATCCTGGGGCACTAGTTCCACTTGCAGCCATGCACACCGGCGACTCCACGGCCTGATTGTGATCCTGTTCCAGGGCTAGAGCCTCTTCACGTAGATCTTCGAAAGTCAGGGCGGCATCCCGTCGAAGCTGTAACCTCAGACTCTGTCGCACTGGACCTTCTCGCAATCCCAACAGGAACTGGTCTCTCAATAAAGTCTCTTCATTTCCTAGTCCATGATGCTCCCGACTCTTCAACCTGGAGAACTGTTCCCGCAGTCGCAGAGCGAACGCTCGCAGAGTCTGCCCAGGTCCCTGCTTACAGTTAAAAAACTGAGCCCGCAACACTGCCACTGGAGTGGAATCACCATACTGTTTGGATAAAAACTCGAAGATTGCTTGTGTAGTGGCTCGGACGGCTTCAGGTGCTGCTCGTACTTCTCTCTTCGCCTCCCCCTCGAGCGAATTCAACACAAATTGTATCCTCTGGGCTTCTCGGAGCCCTTGCAGCCCAGCTAGATACTCCACTTGCGTCTTCCAGTCTGTCAGGCTTAACTCTGAGCCAGGCCCACTGTACCTCGGAGCCCACGGGGCTCCCATAAATATAGATGCCATTGGCTGACGGGCGGCCGGCAAATCCTCGTCCGCCATCCTGGGTCCTCTGGCCGCTCAACTCCGAGTGGTAACCCTGCCGACTACGCCAAAAGTTATGTCACCGGGGTCAAGACCAAGGGTAATCTACCACACTCCGGAGGAGCAGTCACCAAAGGACACCAAGAGACAGACGACAGAAGTGGGTTCAAGAGTAACTTTTTTTATTAAGTTTAAAAAAGAATAAAAGTAGGGACAGGCAGTGACTCTTCTCGTTGGCAGGCTCGTTGCATAGGCTCGTAGGACTGACAGTGACTTCTCTCGTCGTCAGGCTCGTTGCATAGGCTCGTAGGACTGACAGTGACTTCTCTCGTCGTCAGGCTCGTTGCATAGGCTCGTGGGACTGACCGTGACTTCTCTCGTCGTCAGACTCGTTGCATAGGCTCGTAGGACTGACAGTGACTTCTCTCGTCGTCAGGCTCGTTGCATAGGCTCGTAGGACTGACAGTGACTTCTCTCGTCGTCAGGCTCGTTGCATAGGCTCGTGGGACTGACAGTGACTTCTCTCGTCGTCAAACTCGTTGCATAGGCTCGTAGGGCTGACAGTGACTTCTCTCGTCGTCAGGCTCGTTGCATAGGCTCGTGGGACTGACAGTGACTTCTCTCGTCATCAGGCTCGTTGCATAGGCTCGTGGGACTGACAGTGACTTCTCTCGTCGTCAAACTCGTTGCATAGGCTCGTAGGACTGACAGTGACTTCTCTCGTCGTCAGGCTCGTTGCATAGGCTCGTGGGACTGACAGTGACTTCTCTCGTCGTTAAACTCGTTGCATAGGCTCGTAGGACTGACAGTGACTTCTCTCGTCGTCAGGCTCGCTGCATAGGATGACTGGACGACAGCAGGAGGAGATACTCGATTCAGCAGCTCTGTTTTACTTTAACACAGACAGGAGGACAGATGAGGATGTCACTATTAACTCTGTGTGTCGTACTCACACGACTGGATGCCAGCAGGAGGAGATACTCAGTTCAGCAGCTCTGTTTTACTTCAACACAGACAGGAGGACAGATGAGGATGTCACTATTAACTCGGTGTGTTGTACTCACACGACTGGATGACAGCGAGAGGGGATACTCAGTTCAGCAGCTCTGTTTTACTTAACACCAGTAGGAGGACAGATGAAGAGGTCACTATTAACTTTGTGTGTCGTACTCACACGACTGGATGACAGCAGGAGGAGATACTCAGTTCAGCAGCTCTGTTTTACTTCAACACAGACAGGAGGACAGATGAAGAGGTCACTATTAACTCTGTGTGTTGTACTCACACGACTGGATGACAGCAGGAGGAGATACTCAGTTCGGCAGCTCTGTTTTACTTCAACACAGACAGGAGAGCAGATGGGGATGTCACTATTAACTCTGTGTGTTGTACTCACACGACTGGATGACAGCAGGAGGAGATACTCAGTTCAGCAGCTCTGTTTTACTTCAACACAGACAGGAGGACAGATGAAGAGGTCACTATTAACTCTGTGTGTTGTACTCACACGACTGGATGACAGCAGGAGGAGATACTCAGTTCAGCAGCTCTGTTTTACTTCAACACAGGCAGGAGAGCAAATGAGGATGTCACTATTAACTCTGTCTGTTGTACTCACACGACTGGATGACAGCAGGAGGAGATACTCAGTTCAGCAGCTCTGTTTTACTTCAACACAGACAGGAGGACAGATGAGGATGTCACTATTAACTCTGTGTGTCGTACTCACACGACTGGATGCCAGCAGGAGGAGATACTCAGTTCAGCAGCTCTGTTTTACTTCAACACAGACAGGAGGACAGATGAGGATGTCACTATTAACTCGGTGTGTTGTACTCACACGACTGGATGACAGCGAGAGGGGATACTCAGTTCAGCAGCTCTGTTTTACTTAACACCGGTAGGAGGACAGATGAAGAGGTCACTATTAACTTTGTGTGTCGTACTCACACGACTGGATGACAGCAGGAGGAGATACTCAGTTCAGCAGCTCTGTTTTACTTCAACACAGACAGGAGGACAGATGAAGAGGTCACTATTAACTCTGTGTGTTGTACTCACACGACTGGATGACAGCAGGAGGAGATACTCAGTTCGGCAGCTCTGTTTTACTTCAACACAGACAGGAGAGCAGATGGGGATGTCACTATTAACTCTGTGTGTTGTACTCACACGACTGGATGACAGCAGGAGGAGATACTCAGTTCAGCAGCTCTGTTTTACTTCAACACAGACAGGAGGACAGATGAAGAGGTCACTATTAACTCTGTGTGTTGTACTCACACGACTGGATGACAGCAGGAGGAGATACTCAGTTCAGCAGCTCTGTTTTACTTCAACACAGACAGGAGGACAGATGAAGAGGTCACTATTAACTCTGTCTGTTGTACTCACACGACTGGATGACAGCAGGAGGAGATACTCAGTTCAGCAGCTCTGTTTTACTTCAACACAGACAGGAGGACAGATGAAGAGGTCACTATTAACTCTGTGTGTTGTACTCACACGACTGGATGCCAGCAGGAGGAGATACTCAGTTCAGCAGCTCTGTTTTACTTCAACACAGACAGGAGGACAGATGAAGAGGTCACTATTAACTCGGTGTGTTGTACTCACACGACTGGATGACAGCAGGAGGAAATACTCGGTTCAGCAGCTCTGTTTTACTTCAACACAAGCAGGAAGACAGATGAAGATGTCACTATTAACTCGGTGTGTTGTACTCACACGACTGGATGACAGCTGGGGGAAATACTCGATTCAGCAGCTCTGTTTTACTTCAACACAGGCAGGAGAGCAGATCAGAAAAAAACTCTTAAAGTTATGGGTCGATCTCATCCATCAGAGACTCAGAGAGAACACAGTTGTTTGATCTCACCACACTCGTGCATAAATCACTCTTGGAAATCTTCACACGTGTTTGTTTCACTCTTTCAGACACTGCAACTCACTCTACCATCACAGTGATTAAAACAACTCGCCTCTCTTCTCTTCATAGGATGGATGATCCAAAGACAAATGATCTCACAGAGATGAACAAGGAACCAGCCTTATCCTGCCGCCCGCTGTCACTGCTCTAATCCCCTCGAGCACTTGTGTGAAGTTCTCCCAATGCAAAAGCTTCCTCCTATGCTTCAAGCCTCTCTCTTTATATTCTTCCCTCCCGTCATGAGATTCAATGAAGCGCTGCTCATTGGCTTCAGCTGGCGCTCATTATAGTCAGAAATGTTTACCAAAAGCCGGCCCGGTGTTACACCGGCACTTCTTCCCCCTGGAAACGAGTCAATATTTTTTTTGGTTCCTAGTTGGTTCACCCGGTGACAGTAACATATTACTTTTTGCTGTAACGCAGTAGTGTAAGGCATTACTAATCAATTTTCAGTAATATTTTACTCGTTACATGTTCAGTGAGGCTTGTATTACAGTTGTATTACAGTGTATTGTCTGCTTCTACTTCTTAAAGGCAACAGACTATGTGAAAGTTAAGCAGTCTTTTAGTGCCAGTTCAGAGCGGTCGCGTCTGTAACATTGTTTTTTCCTCATAAATGCGAACACGAAAACTAAAATAAAATGAATATTTTAAGTTCTATGGAGACTGGAGAGCCAACCCTTCCTCATCCGATTTGCGCAGTGTAATTAACAGAATTACAAAAAATGTATTTTGCCTCCTATTTTTTGTCACGCATGAATGTGTGTCTTTTCCCTAATATTAAAAATAAAACATAGACTGATATTTGTCTAATGTCTGGAGTCCTTTAAGGAGCCTATATACGTTTCAATACATGAATTTTCTGAGAATTTTTATTTCAAGTTTTGACTGCAAATGCCATCATGTCCATAATGCTGGACTTCCCCAATTTTAAATAATTTATCCTCAACTAGTTTTGTGGAGTAGATCTACGTATTTTATAATGTTAACTTCAAATAATACTAATAGCCTAATTTAAAGATAAGACAGCATTGGATATGGACGGTAAGGAGAATAATGCTGGGAGTTGGAAGAGTCTTTAAAAGACTGCTTTAAAACTTTCACACAGTCTGTTGCCTTTAAGAAGTAAAAGCAGACAATACAACTGTAATACAAGCCTCACTGAACATGTAACGAGTAAAATATTACTGAAAATTGATTAGTAATGCCTTACACTACTGCGTTACAGCAAAAAGTAATATGTTACTGTAATGTATTACTTTTGTAATGCGTTACTCCCAACACTGGGTATGGGTATAAGAATGTGGGTAACCGTAACCCCCGACTTCCGTGATAGTTTTCTATACATCAACTGTTAACCATATTCTTCAAAATATCTCATTTTGTGTTAAAGAATTCATACAGATTTGTTTGGAACAACTTGAGGGCAAAAACAAATGTTTTGATTTCAACAAAGTGCAGTATGTGTATGGATTGTCTTTCACTCATCTGGCCACTAGATGTCCTGCTTTCGCACTTTATTGTAAAGCAATGACGTGTGTTAAAACTACTGAAATAAAATATTAACTTAATTTTAATTATGTAAGTTGGTGAGCATGCTCTATTTACGTTAGAGCCCGTATCCTAATTAAATATGCATTTATTAAAATAACTTGGGTAAGTAAGTTCAAATTGTTTATCTTGTATGTTAAAAATCAGAGGACAGCTAAGGTTATGGTTTTTGAAAATAGAAACATATGGTTTTTGAAAGTATTTAACAAGAGCGGTGTGTGAGAAGTAATAATTGTGAAATACCTCGTTACTAATAAAACATTCCTGCACCTCCCAGTGCTGTAGACCAACACTAGCCAGTTCTTATCAAACTCATTTAAATATGTTCATTAACAACAAAACAGCAGCCAGTTCGTATCATATTCATTTAAACGTCCCAATAACCACAAATTTTAGATTAAAAGTTAGCCAAGTTCACTAACGCTCGAGAACAGAAAGCGCGTTAATGTGAAGAGGTAACCATAACAACGGGCTGCTCGAGCGCTTTCCTCTGGCGTCACACAGACAAAAACATAAGTAGCCTGTTATTTATTTGTCACATAATATAATGTTATACTCTTATACACATTTATATATCGTAAGTAGTTTGAAAGGTTGGAATCCAATTAGATTAAGCCAGATTAGATTATAACTGATGTCTCAACAGATTGTGATTTCCCTTTTGTTGAAAGTCACTGAATAATTCTCACATTAAGTCAGTTTCCTTGTTAATGAAACTGAGAGTGGGGATTTAATTAGCACGGCTAGGGAAATGAGCCAATCAGAGCTGGACATAATTATCAGCGTTTTACACATCTGCTTCCAAACAAGGTCTGTAGAGAAAACCGTTAAAGGGTCACACTCACACTCCAGTGTCGCTGCATCAAACTGTGATGTCTGCACACATGCGTGGCTCTAAGACACGCCTACTCGCCGGCAAACTCAACGCCGATTGGCTGCTATACATACCAGCGCGCCTTGCTATTTCGGGATTGGCGGATCCGCGCTTTGCCATTACGTTATCCTCTTTTCTACACATATACAAGGATGCTAGAAAGAGAAGACGTAATGGAGTGTTCCTGAGTGTCCTTGCAATGCAAATCACTTCAGAATTCGACAGTTTTCACGGACGGGAGTTGCAATGAAGGTATGTAAAAACACATAAATGTCAGATGTTTCATTGATAATGACGAGATTTGTCATCTGCGTGGAAACAACGGAATCATTTATTTCCGTAGGCTGTTGACGTTCGTTGTCAACAGTCGGACTTCGTAAGAGTTGCATCAGTTGGATGCATCAAATGACTCTATTGCAAATAGCAAATGCGTGTGTTCTTCCTTATTTTGTGCGCTCGTGCATCGAGTGTTTACTTGGGTTGTCGTTTAGCACGAGATATCTGTAGATTTCAGGACAGGTGCAGCTTGATTTGTCCAGTGGAACAGAGTGTACAAGCAGTGATCACCATAGCCCAGTTTATCGCAGCACTTCTCTAATGAGATTGGAGATAGTCTTTGCCAGCAGTTACTGGATGAGCTGATATGAATGGACAAGCAGCTCAGACAGTCATGAGGGACAGAAGTGATTTCCCCTACTAAAACGTCACAATTAAATTATATCATAGTGATTATGACGTCAGAATAGCGATACAAGTATTGCGCTTGCGATAAAAGCGGGACAGAAGTGGTTCCTTCCTACAGAAACGTCGCTATTTAATTACGTGTTTTGTAATTATGACGTTAGAATGGTGACGAAAATGATTACAATTTTTATTGTGATGATTGCTACTGGTATAAATCTGCTGGCAGTTCAGACAATCATGAGGGGCAATTTAATTGTAGTGTTGTGATTTTGACGTCAGATTAGTGATACGAATAATAGTGTGGAAACAATCATGTTCAGCAATTTGTATCGTTTCTCCTATATTTAATTATGTATGTAGTGATTATGACATCAGAATAATTATGAAAATGAATGTGATTCTGATTGTGATGACTGCTAGTCTTATGAATGTACAAAAAGTCAGGAAGGATATAAGTGATTTCCCAGAAGAGAGTCAGAATACTCATGAAAATATTCATTCTGTTTGTGATATCTGACTGAGCTGTAATTATATCAGCGGTTCAGACAGTCATGACTAAATTGTCACTTTTTAATTGTAGCATAGTGATTATGACATCGGAATTGTGATGAAAATTATTGTGATTGATTCTGTTTTTGATGTCTGGTTGAGCAGATCATAATTGGACCAGCAGTCCAGACAGTAATGAGTTAAATGTCAGTTTTGAATTAATGTCATCAGAATAGTGATGAAAAAGTTTGGCCAGGCTGGTATAAATGTACATAAACATCACAAATGAACCATCACATACTGGTTATGATGTCAGAATAGAGGAATATGCTGAAAAGTCACTATTCCAATAGTTTTTTACAACGGGAAAATATGCTCAGACAGAGATAATTCATTTCATTAAAACTCAAAATTGAAAAATGACAGTGATTATATTTATGATGTCAGAATAGACTGTATCATGGAGGGAAGATTGGGATAAAAATGATTGTGCATGTGATTATGATTGTTGTGATTCACGTGGAACAGAAGTGATTCCCCTTCTAAAACATCACAGTTGAGTTATGACAAGATGAATATAATGTCAGAATAATTGATAATGATGAGAGATGTGATAAAAAACGCTTTGGTAGGCTGATTGTGGAGTTGTTGTTTTTTTGGGGGGTTTTTTTTGTGGGAATGGGCGGATATTATGTCATTTACTTGCAGGGGAGAAAAGATCTGGTGATTGTGATGAGTTTTTTTGTCAGCAAGGATCTTCCGTTCGGCACATAATGACTAAATGCTTTCAAATACTAAATTTCCATTCAATATGTGAGGCGTTTTTTTTTTTAACTCAGTGTTGACCTCACTTCTTCAGGGAGCAGCCATGAAGCAAAGAGTGAGTGGATATAATTAGAGGGTTAATAACATGCTAGATAATTCTGAACAATTCCTCTTATTCAAAAGAGCAACCCCTGTCTTCTCCCTATGGTTTCTGTAATGACGTGTGTGTGTGTGTGTGAGTGACACTTTTTATGCACAGAATCTCCTGAGAAGCAAAAGGACAAACATTCTTTTCTGAGGATAACCACTCTTCTTTTGCATTGCTTATGCTTAATTTGAGTGTGAAAGTATTTCAAATCAGACATATGATGGAAGTATGAGGGATTTTTTTTTAAATTGTGAATTGTTATATATATATATATATATATATATATATATATGTTCATTCATTCATATTCTACTTTATTTGGTATCTGGTCCATACTATAGCTGAAGTCATTATTTTTAGGACTCTAGAAAGAGTTAAACAAAAGTCTGGAGAAATTTCAGATGGAGATAATCTACCTTCATCTGTTTTATATTAAAAAGCAGTGGAAATGAAATGGCATATCTCCACCAAGATCATTATTAGAAATGCCAGTCATTTTGTAATAAAGTTAGCAAAAAAAATCTACTGATGATTATGAAGATTTTTCTAAATTTACATTTAATAAAAAACATTTGTCTTTGTAACATTGTCTAAATATTGTACTATACTAATGATGTCTTGTTAGATCCCAGGTTCCTACATTTCTTTAAAGTATTAGTTCATTCAAACAATTTACTCACCCTCATGTTATTATAGTTAACTACAACTAAAACTAAAACCGTTACTTGACATATGTAATAAACATGTTAATTAAAATAAAATAAAAAAAGTATTACATTAAAAAACATATTTTTATCTCAGCTTATTGCCAAGACGACATTAATCATTTTAATTTAGGTTAACTGTATATTTATATATACTGTATATAAAAATTAAAAAAACGGACAAAAACGCACAGCAAAATTACTTTAAAATAAAAATGAAAAATATTTAAAATTCAAAGCTGTTGACCTAAAAAAGTATTTTTTAAAGTCATACTTTTAAACTATATTTAGTGTATTATGGATCTGTTTTATGATGTTTTTAGTCATTGTGGCTTGACATTAATTTGTCCTTCAAGAAACATTTCTTAAACCAACAACATGTTCAAAGCTGCTCAGTTACATATCTGCTTGTGTAATTAGTTATTATGCACTCTCATGTGGATGCTCATTAGTCAGAAGTTACTCTGTAGTTCTTCCTGAGCTTTACAAAGACCGGCGCTGCAGGTGAGAGGAGAGACGAGTCATTTGCTTTACCTTTATTCCGTTGTGAATCAGAAGTGCTGATTCATTGTTTTTAAGAAACATCAGGCTCAATTCAGTAGAACACATCTTGTCAAGTCATCTTATTCCGAGTGCTTAATGCAGTTATAAGTTTCTGCATGTATTATATCTTGAGCCTGATGTTGGCATGTACATGGTCAATTGTTGAGTCCAGTGTTGTCAACAATTGAAAATAAGCATTTACCATAAGATTCGCTTTCAAATGAGTCCCTGTGCCGCTTAGGGGAACTGTAACGCTCTGTTTTCCTTGAAGGAAACAGCGCTCCGAAAGCTCTTGGTCTGACGTGAGAGAATAGGTCATCAGATCTCTAAAAGCATGGAGACTGTATCGCTGGAGACCTCCACACTTTCAACCTGTCAGAAACTATAGCAGAACCAATGCTGGGTTAGACGCACTTTAGGCAGACGAATGAGATGTGCACACATGTTATATAAACAATCTTTGGAAAGACGTGGTGTTTTTTACCTCGACTTCTTCCGTCATTTCTCATTTCTGTAACTTCCTCTTAGAAGCCTTTATACAATTCATTAAAGGGCACCTAATATGCAAAACTCACTTTTACATGGTGTTTGAACATAAATGTGTGTTGAAAGTGTGTGAGTAGAACCACCCTAGATTGATAAAAATCCACCCAGTGTTTTTTTTTACAATCTCAATAAATCTTATAAGCACTGTCTCAGAACGCAACATGACATCATGACTTTTGTGTAAACATACACGACACTTTCAAGTCAAGTGGTGTGTTATTTATACGCATTTTGAGCTATCCACGTTTATGCGTGTATGTCTACGCCGTTAAATGTCGGAGTGATTCCGTGGGCATGTAAACGCCGTTAAATGTCCATATACAAAACTACTAATGTACATAGTAGATTTCACTTACTTCTGACATCAGAGGCACTGAAAACGCAATGGATGGATTGTATACGAAGGAAAGGCACCACTTAAACTTCCAAATTACTTTTAACGTATGTTCGCGCAAATCAATTTCTAACTGACTGTTTCGTGAACGAGGGTCAATTCAAAGCAGGTCTTGCTTCAAAGTTAATCCTCAAGTGTGGATCGTTGCCTACTGTTCGCGATCAAACGTCACCTCCAGAAGAAGTAAGTGTATTTTATGATTTTTGAGCAAATAACGTTAGTCATTTCAGTCGATGTCAGCCAATTCAACAACAAACGTGTCTAAAGTTGTTGTCGTCGTCGTAGGATTTCTGTGTATATAATTTAAACCTTGTTTGCATAGTGTGTAACAACAACACGTTTATAAATACGTTATAAAGATCTTGTTCTGTAGCCATCTTCTCACATTTGCCACAGAAGCACCTGTATGACAAGTAATGTAAACATGACGCAACAGGTCCCTCGCATAAATGTAATTTCATTTGTACGTAGCAAACGTTATCACGGTATTTGTGTTTGTAGTTTCAAAAAAATTGCGTCAACGTTATCACAGTCTGTGTGTGTGTTGCATTTCCATAATTGCAAAGGGAGACTCCGGCAGAGGAAACACAAATGAGAATCATCTCGGAATTCCGAGATGATTCTCATTTGTGTTTCTTCTGCCGGAGTCTCTTCATTATCTGGGTCTGATTCTGGTTCAAACATTCTGGTTAATGCCATTGAAAACAGCGTGTCTCTCACTCACAGCCATTCTGCTCTACCGACTGTTTATTGCCATAGATATTTAAGTTACGCCCACATCCAAAAGCAGGGCGGGGATATGCAGCTCATTTACATTTAAGGTGGTACACACCAAAACAGCTATTTTTAAAACGGGCCTTAAAGGATTAGTTCACTTTTGAAAAAACTTTTGCTGATAATTTACTCACCCCCATGTCATCCAAGATGTCCATTTCTTTCTTTCCTCAGTCGAAAAGAAATTAAGGTTTTTGATGAAAACATTCCAGGATTTTTCTCCTTATAATGGACTTCCATGGGAACCAGGTCCAACCGAGGTCCAAACGACAGTTAACTTAATAACAGTTTCAGATGCAGCTTCAAATGTTTTTAAACGACACCAGACGATGAATAAGGGTCTTATCATGCGAAACGATTTCAAAGCTTATTCCAAAAATGTAACTTTTCTAAGGACAAATGCTAGCCTTGTAATATACTGTGAGGCACGTTTGCAACGTCACGTAATACGTAATTACGTTCAAAAGGTCACGGGCGACGTAGCCAGAAGTACAGAATCAAAATCGTCCGACATCGTTGTTTTACCTTTTAATTCCTTTTTTGTAAACAGCGTTTGAGTTAGTTTTCACGTTCCCAACCTATGCGTGTCACAGACTAGAAGGACACAGATGGATGAGTTTAACCAGGTTTATTGAGACAGTGGGTATGATAGACAGCAGGTAAGTGAGTAATGGATAAAGTTCGGTTCAGGACCGGGAAACAGTCTGATAGTGGATTTCTTATCTTAAGCAGGGCTGGAAGATGGTGAGCGGAGGCAGCAGACGGATGACCAGAAGGATGACCGGGGACCAGGAGCGGATGAGAAGCAGACGGGCTGAAGTAAGCGGGTAAGTATTCCTCAGAAGAAGGCAGTAGTGTAGCGGGAGTCTGTAGTCGATGTGTCGACGAGACCAGACGGTGAGTGACTGTGAGGAGTGAGTTTATAAAGGGAGGATGATTGGGACGGTGATTGAAGCGGGCAGGTGACAGTGATTAGTATGCTGGGGAGCTGGAACGAGTGGGAGGAGTGAAGGTGTCTGGTGCTGACGCCGATGGATCCGTGACAGTACCCCCCCCATGCCAGCTCCAGCTGGCGGACGGGACCGGCGACGGGGACGACCACGGCTCCGGGGCGCTGGACGATCTGGGTGGGTGGTGTGGAAGTCCTGGAGTAGCGAGGGGTCCAGAATGTCCTCCCAGTTGACCCAGCATCTCTCCTCGGCACCGAATCCCTCCCAGTCCACGAGATATTCCAAGCGGCCGCCCCGTCGTCGGGAGTCGAGGATTTTCATGGACTCGGTAGATGTTGTCATCTTCGGATCCGCAGGAGGAGGGGGCACCTCCGCAGCACCAGACCCTGGGAAGAAGGAGTGAGAGGGTTAGTGTACGGCTTGAGCAAGGAGACATGGAAGGTGGGTGCGATGCGGTAGTGAGCGGGAGTGCCAGCCGGTAGGTGACGGGATTGATCTGCCTCTGAATCGGGAAAGGACCGATATATCTGGGACTCAGCTTCCGACAGGGCTGTCGGAGACGGATGTCCCGGGTGGAGAGCCAGACCAGTTGTCCGGGAAGGTAGTGAGGGGCGTCGGCACGGCGAAGGTTGGCCTGGTTCTGGTGTCTCCGAACAGCCCGCTGGAGGTGGGTATGAGCTGAGTCCCAGACTCTCTCGCTCGTCTGGAACCAGTGGTGGACTGCTGGGACGTCAGATGGTTCTCCTGACCAGGGAATAGTGGAGGCTGGTAGCCGAGTATGCACTGGAAGGGGTGAGTCCGGTGGTGGTTTGTCGGAGGGAGTTCTGTGCATACTCGGCCCAGGGCAGGTAACGGCTCACAGTCCTGGTGGTCGTGGCAGTATGACCGCAGGTATCTCCCAATCTCCTGGATCTTCCGCTCAGTCTGGCCGTTGGACTGGGGATGGTATCCAGAAGTGAGGCTGACGGTCACTCCCAGAAGGTTGAAGAATGCCTCCACACTCGAGAGATGAATTGGGGTCCTCTATCGGAGACTACGTCCTCAGGGATCCAAAGTTACGGAAGATGTGTTGGAATAGTGCTTCAGCTGTTTCAAGGGCTGTTGGCAAACCCGGAAGGGGAATTAGCTTGCACGCCTTGGAGAAGCGGTCCACTACGACCAGAATGCAGGTGTGGTTGTCAGACAGGGGCAGGTCGGTGACGAAGTCCACTCCGAGGTGGGACCACGGTCGAGTGGTATTGGGAGAGGAACCAGCTTGCCTTCCGGGAGATGACGGGGAACCTTGGCCATGGCACAGACTGAGCATCCGCTGACGAACCGGGAGACGTCCTGGCCATACCCGGCCACCAATAGCGCTGTTGGACGAGCGAGAGAGTGGTTTGGCTGCCTGGGTGTCCAGAGCCCGGAGAGGTGTGTACTGAGTCCATGAGGGACAGGCGTAGACGGGTTGGAACATAGACCCGTCCCTCTGGACCTCCGGCGGAGCAGGTTCGAGTTGCGTGGCGTCGGCGATGTGGTCATCTAGGCTCCATTGGATGGGGCTGACGACCACGGCTGGAGGGAGTGGGTTCAGGCTCGGAAGAAGGTGTCTCAGGTTGGAACTGACGGGAGAGTGCATCTGCCTTTACGTTCTTTTCACCGGGGCGATAGGTGACTGAGAAATTGAAGCGAGTGAAAAACAGGGCCCAACGGGCTTGACGGGGTTGAGTCTCTTGGCCTCCCGAGGTACTCGAGGTTGCGGTGGTCAGTGATCACGTGAACGGGTGTTGGCTCCCTCCAGCATGCTCCATTAATGCCAACTTAATGGCTAGTAACTCCCGGTTGCCGATGTCGTAGTTCTGCTCCGCCGGGGACAGCTTCTTGGAGTAGAAGGCGCATGGATGAGTTGAGATGGATTCCCCTGCCGCTGAGAGAGGACCGCTCCTACCCCGAGATGGAGGCATCCACCTCGACGAGGAAGGGCACGGCGGGGTCCGGAAGGGCGAGGGTAAGGAGCGGAGCAAAGGCAGACTTCAGGGCTTGGAAGGCTTGGGTGGCTCGGGTGTTCCAGGACAGAGACTTGGCCCGCTCTTGAGAAGGTCGGTGAGGGGAGAACTGATGGGACTGAAGTTCTGGATGAAACGGCGGTAGAAGTTGGCAACCCCAGGAAACGTTGAAGCTCCTTACGGGTGGTGGGTTTGTGGCCAATGGAGTACCGCTTCCACCTTCCTCTGGTCCATGGTGATTCCGTGTGAGTGATGACGTAACCGAGGAAGTGGATGGTGCTTTGGTGGAATTCACATTTCTCCAATTTGAGGTAAAGATGGTAATCTCGTAGGCGTTGGAGTACTGTCTGAACGTGATGGATATGGGAGGTCAGATCGGGAGAGTATATGAGGATATCGTCGATGTAGATGACGACGAACTGGTTGAGAAGATCACGGAAGATTTTGTTCATGAAGCCTTGAAAGATGGCGGGTGAGTTGGCAATCCGAAGGGCAAATCACGAGATATTCGTAGTGCCCTGCGGGAGTGATAAAGGCGGTCTTCCACTCATCGCCTTCCCGTATACGGATACGGATGAGGTTGTAGGCACTACGAAGAATCGAGCTTGGTGTAAACGGATGCCCCTCGGAGTTGTTCCAGGGCGCTGGGACCAGAGGAAGGGGATAGCGGAAATTTAACGGTGGCTTGGTTGAGGATCGGTAGTCGATGCAAGGGCGCAAGCCTCCGTCCTTTTTGCCCACGAAGAAGAAACTCGAAGCGGCAGGGGATACTGATGGTCGTATGAATCCGTGGTCGAGAGCCTGGTAGGGAGAGGGAATTTCGGGAGAAGGTTCTACTGGTGGGCTTTCTACGGAGGTGGTGGAGAGTGGAACAGTCGGAGTGGTGGAAGCAACTGGAGATTTCGTCACCGAGGGAAGACAGCGCTGGAAACAGTCATGGCCCCACCGTAGAACCTCGCCGGTGGCCCACTGAATGTGAGGCGAATGGGTTTCCAACCAGGGGCGTCCCAGGATGATCTCAGCCGTCGAGCCTCCAGCACCAGAAAGGATATCTCCTCCCGGTGGAGCCAGCCGATCTCCAACCCAGGTCCGGCTACGATGTCCAACCCGGCGCGTCCCAGTGGTTGTCCCAGAATGGTTTGGACTTGGAGTTGTGAGGGATGGTTCGTTGCCTGGTTTGGAGCCGGTTTAACGTGGACAGTGCAATGAAGTTGGCCGCTGATCCGGAGTCGATCAGCGCCTGGACTGAAATGGAGCGGTTCAGGTAAGTGATAGTGGCCGCAGTGAATTTCAAGGAGGAGATAGGCAAGGGTAACTGGACAGTACTCACAGCTGGTCGGGGCGGGCGAACGGGACAGGAGGCGAGCAGATGACGGAGGCTCCACAGTACAGACCAGGCCCATTGGTGATTCGCCGATTCCTCTCGGATACCGCAGGTGAGTGGTACGATTCCATGGGTTCTGGTGCTGGAGGACTGTGGTGGCGGGGCACAGGACGAGGAGTTGGAGGTGCAGGGCTGTCGAGCTGGCATGCAGTGCGCCGCTGATCGATACGGATGGATCGCTGGATGATGCTCTCATGCCGACGTTGTCGTCATAAACCGCGAGCTGGAGGCGGATATCTGGATGTAACCCATGACGGTAGGCGGTGATGAGAGCAGACTCATTCCAACCAGAGTGGCAGCGAGGGTGCGAAATTGCAGCGCATATGAGGCGAAGGACGATCTCCCTTGTCTCAGGCGGTACAGCTGGTCCTGGACGAGATGGAATGGGCTGACTGTGAGAACACCTCGGTGAAATGGCCGGAGAAAGCAGCGAATGTCCGGGTAACTGGGCCACGATCCTTTCCAAAGGGCGTGAGCCCAGTTGAGCGCTCGTCCTCGCAGGAGGGAGATGAAGAAGGCCACTTTGGATCGTTTCCGTGGGGAAAGATAACGGATTCATCTCCATATAGAGCTCGCACTGCAAAAGGAAGCCGCTGCACTCCTCCTCCTCGCCTGAGAAGGGCGCTGGTTGGGCATGGGACTGGCAGAGCAGATGCAGAAGAAGTGGTCACGGTGGATGTGGCGAGTGCTGGAGTGCTGGTCGGGGAATGTAGGAGGAGGTGGGGTCGGTGTAGCGCTGGTGCTCGGGGTAGATTGCTGCATTATGTTGGTCTGGTCTTCTGTCACAGACTAGAAGGACACAGATGGATGAGTTTAACCAGGTTTATTGAGACACGTGGGTATGATAGACAGCAGGTAAGTGAGTAATGGATAAAGTTCGGTTCAGGAGCGGAAACAGTCTGATAGTGGATTTCTTATCTTAAGCAGGGCTGGAAGATGGTGAGCGGAGGCAGCAGACGGATGAACCAGAAGGATGAACCGGGAACAAGAGCGGATGAGAAGCAGACGGGCTGAAGTAAGCGGGTAAGTATTCCTCAGAAGAAGGCAGTAGTGTAGCGGGAGTCTGTAGTCGATGTGTCGACGAGACCAGACGGTGAGTGACTGTGAGGAGTGAGTTTATAAAGGGAGGATGATTGGGACGGTGATTGAAGCGGGCAGGTGACAGTGATTAGTATGCTGGGGAGCTGGAACGAGTGGGCGGAGTGAAGGTGTCTGGTGCTGACGCCGATGGATCCGTGACAATGCGTTCAACTTGTAAACACCTCGGTTGTTCTCTGACTCTGTACTTCTGGCTACGTCGCCCGTGACCTTTTGAACGTAATTGTGTATTACGTGACGTTACAAACGCGCCTCACAGAATAGAGCAAGGCTAGCATTTGTCCTTTGAAAAGTTACATTTTTGGAATAAGTTTTGAAATAACCGATCGTTTCGCATGATAAGACCCTTATTCATCGTCTGGTGTCGTTTAAAAACATTTGAAGCTGCATCTGAAACTGTTATTAACTGTCGTTTGGACCTCGGTTGGACCTGGTTCCCATGAAAGTCCATTATAAGGAGAAAAATCCTGGAATGTTTTCATCAAAAACCTTAATTTCTTTTCGACTGAGGAAAGAAAGACATGGACATCTTAGATGACATGGGGGTGAGTAAATTATCAGCAAAAGTTTTTTCAAAAGTGAACTACTCCTTTAAAAATTACATTTTGGAATGGTTATAATAAATTAACTGTGGGGTATTTTGTGCTGAAACTTCACAAATACATTCTGGGGACACCCGAGACCAATTTTACATCTTGTAAAAAGGGCCATAATAGGTGCCCTTTAAGATATTCTTGAAGCACACTATACGCTGATTTCACGCAGCCGTCATTTTGAAATGGCTCCGATGGGAAGAAAACTGGAAGTGTCGCCTTTAATCGTAGGAGAGTCGCTAATGCGATGGCGTATTGTTGTATTTACTGTAGAAATTTGTTATTCTAAAAATGTACATACATTTCTTTCATAGTTTAGACTATATACAGTGAAATTTATAAATGTATAATACATTTTTTAACATACTGTATATTAGCAGGACTATAACGAACTTTATAAAACGGTTAGTTCGAATCCTTGATTCTGATTCAAGAGCTGTGCTTTATTCACGATAAAACACGGCTATGACCGCTTCACCCAACGGTTCTATTGATCGCTGCGCAACACTGCGGTTCTATGTTGTTTTTATTTGAGCTTTCATGCATTTTACACATGGAACGTTGTTGCTGTTCACGCTCATGGACTATTTTTTCTAGCGAAAGGAAGGCTTTAGTGATTTTACTTCAAGTTAAGTTGAACTAATACATTGTTTTTTAATTTAATATTGTGTGGCAACCGTTTTATAAAAGCAATAAGGTACTCGAGGCAAGTGCTGTATCGTGAATAAGTAACAGCTGAAGGGGTTGCAGGCACTCCGCTTTGCGTCGTGCCTTACAACGCCCTTCAGCCGTTACTTATTCACGATGCACGGCCTCTCGTATCTTATTGCTTACATATACATATAACTAACATCTAATAGTTTAAATTGCGGCAGCAGCTTCAGGTTGGTAGTCTGTACTTCTGGGATTCTTCCCACCGGAGACTCGCTTTCGATTTAAAAATGGCAGCTGCGTGAAATCAGTGTATTGTTGTGGGAAAAGTTACTTTTAAAAGTAATGCATTACAATATTGCATTAAAAAGGTAACTATTTTTTTTTTTACTTTTTATGGAAAGTCAACTCACCTTTATTTATATAGTGCTTTACAGTGATTACAGGAAAATGATTCAATGATGCAAACAGAGTTCATTTTGCCAGCTCTAATAGAAAATAATGCCATTGTTCAGCTGAAGTAAGTTCAGTGTTGATTCAGTTTCATTGTAAAGATCATCAATTTTTAAGAGTTCATTTCATCTTTAAAGCAGTTCTGCAGATTTGATGTCATCGTCCAGCTCAGTTCAGTTCTCATCCAGTAGTGTGCAGTCAAATCAACAATATTGTTGAATATAAAGTAATGGGTTGTGTTACTTTTGCATTACTTTTTCTGACCTGGGTTGGGTTGGCTTGTTTTGTTTT